>LR812543.1:26404962-26504962 GCA_903798195.1 Danio kyathit
TCAGTGTTGGGTAAGTTATTTAAAAAAAAAAGTAATAGATTACAAATTACTACTGGAAAATTGTAATTTGATTACATTACTAATTACTTTGAAGTTACTTTAATACAATTTAAAAAATATTAAAAAATACAAAAACAAAATTAACTGCAGTTCTTTCAGTAATTTAATATTTACTAAAAAAATATAACAATAGGTTTAACAAAGCAGCTTGACAAATTCAGAAAATTTAAAGAGATAGTTCATCACTTTTTCCAAACCTGTTTATCTTTCTTTTTCCCTTTTGAACACAAAAGAAGATATTTTAAAGAAAACTGGATACTTTGTCTGCACTTGTGGAGACAAACTGTAAATGCTCTAATGTTGAGTACTGTTGAGAATCAGGAATACGTGAGGGTATTCTGCCTCTTGCGCGTCGCTTACAATATCCATGTGCAAGCTGTGCACCTCCATCGGAAATAACAAACTTGCGCACGCAAAAGACGCAACATATAAGCAACTTTGTTTCTCTTCTCATTTTCAGAAGTTACTTTCACTCCTGTTACGACTTTCAAGTTTGGCTCTAGGGGTTAAAAGAGGTAACATTTGATGTGATTACATTTTGTGGTAAGTTGGTGGCAAAATAGCAAAATGACAACCAAAATACTGCAAAAAATAAGTGAATTTATTTACAAAAGTGAAAAGAAGTCAACAGCAAAAATATTATATACAAGATCTCACAAAAGAAAATAAATAAATAAATCAAATCAATACATATGACTGTAACACTCCCGATCTTGCACAAAAATCTAATTTAAGGCTGATTTATAAGCAGAATTGACACATAAGTGGTACATAGATGGTATGCATATGCTCCAGCGCGACCGCATAGCCTTCGCCTGACGCCGACGCTGACACACACCTCTCAAAAAATTTAACTACAAGTCGCAACGACATGTAGTGCAAGCTCTGTGATTGGTCGGCTTGGTACCGGTGACGACCATGGCTGTTGCTGAGAGGCACCAGCCCAATGGAGCGAGTGTTTACAAGTGTCGAGTGCCGCGAAAGAGCTCCAGATGGAAACTTTTGTTTTGTGTCCACCTTACACTGTAAGCCCGGATAAGTTGAGTTTACTTTAAAAATTTGAGGAAACTGGTTGCCCTAAAATTTTTAAGTAATGTATACTTAAAAAACTTGAGTGAGCTCTACTTAAAAGATAAGAGTTGTTCTAATATGTATTATAAGTTGAATACACTTAATGCTTTTAATTAGTGTCAATCAATTTACTCTACTTATCTTTTTAAGTGCAATAAAATACACACAAAAGTAATACACAGGGTTGTTTTTATTAAAATTTTCTTTTCAAATACAACAAAACAATGCAAATACTGTGCAATACAACTTAAATCAGTTTGACTACTTTTCTCTCAAGTGCATCTACTCAATCAAGAGCTAATAACATTGACCTCAGCTTTAAATGCTCACAAAATATGTTGTTATACCCCCAAGAACAGGAAAGCTTGTTTTAACATCTGGACTAGAAGCGTCAGTTCACCCAAAAAATGGAAATTTACTCACCCTCAAGTTAAGTGGTTCTTTTTTTCTGATGAACACAAAAAATGATATTTGGAAAACCTGTAACCATTGATTTCCATAGTAGGAAAAACAAATACCATGAAAGTCAATGGTTACAGATTTTTAGCTTTGTTCAAAATATCCTTGTTTGTGTTCAACAGAAGAATGAAACTCGCATGTTTGGAACAAGTGAAGGATGAGTAAAAGATGACATAATTTCCAGTTTTGTGTGAACTATCCTTTTAAACACATAAACATATTGTAGAACACAATGTATACTGTTTACATACAAGTGAAAATTTGTTCATGACTTCACAGAATTAATTTTTACTATTGTAACCAGTATATGTACTGAACAAACTGTAATTTTGGGTCTTTTTTCACAATACAACGAGAAATAAATAATAATTAAAATCATTATGAAGATCTGTTACTGTAAGCTGACCTTTATACTGTAACAGCAAGACGACACTTTGTCCAGTTTAAGAGCAGGGGATAAATGAGTCCGAGAAGACAACAGAAGGCTCGAGGCAGGTCTGTATGAATGATGAAAGATGATGAACACTCTGGATGGGTTAAGCTGTGGACGTTTTTCATCGATGCAGATAGTGTGGGTCCTCGCGAGAGACATCCTATTGAAAGAAAAAAGAATGCAAATATGATGATACTAGTTAAATAACTCAGTCCTCAAAGCAGAAAAAAGCTAGAATAAAAGAGATGATGAAAATAGGCAATAGGTAGACTCATGTAGACAAAAAACCCACCTTTGTCTGACATAAGAGCCAAAAGCTGACCAGCAACATGGTTTTCCTGAAGATGCTCATCAAATTTGGAGAGTAATTTTAAGAGTATTATGAAAGCCCTCTGTGAGATTTTTGCCCACCACTTGATTGAAGTTGAAATAAACCTGAAATATAAAACAAGTGAAAAACAAAACAGTTATGTTCCTTGTGTATTTTAGTCCAGTATGCTTTGAAACGTACAATCTTGTTATTAGCACATGACTTTATGATTTACTTTTACAGAACAATACTCAGCAAAGCCACATGACAGACTGCTAAACTTAACTGGTGCATCTGCACTTGTCAGTTGAGCAAGATTGGTGTGAATAAGTGCTCTTTTAAGGCAATAAATAATTTTTTAAAAATCAAAAACAATTCCTGTTGCAAACAAGGAAACAGAACAATTCTGGCATATAGTTTCCATTTGTCAGTCTATAATCCTTTTTTCACAGTTAAAAATACAATACTTACATTGACAATGCACGCCTTTCTGTCATCTGAAAGAAAATAAAACTTTGTTAGAATGCAACAAACTTATAATTGCATTAAACGTTCATTCAGCTTATTCTATTCAAACAATGGCTGCATTAAAATTAAACAAATGTAAAAGTTTGTTCAAATTCACTCACCAAACTAAATTATGATTGTCCTTACGTCCTTTCTGCTCCACTGAAACCACAGCATACTGTATGTGACCAACCTAAAATGTGTTGAACAGGACGGTGTGAACCAAGCAGTGGCAAAACTGTATTAAAAGCTTTAAATAGCATGGACTGTTTAAACAATGCTCCATGACCGCAAATAATCAGCTCGGGGAAAAAAGGCGATAATACACAGCTAAAAAAGCGCTGTGTAATCGCCTCACGAGAATTCAGACTCGGCTCCGTTTCCATGTCAACCGTGCAGGCAGGAGCAAACAAATGAACGCGCGTCAACTTTGAATGTGCGTCGTTTGAAAAAAAAGACGCTTGTTCTCAAGTGAAAGTGCAACGACTCTATTAAACCATGCAACGACTCTATTAAACCATGTTTTTCGCGCAGTAAATCGTCCGCGGAACACGCTTCACAGACATATGTTTAAGAGGGATCGTGTCCACCACTCAGAACTGAAAATCTTGCAGGTTAACTAGCGAGCTCACATGCTAAATACACACGGCAAGTGTTTAAACAGGACCCGCGCATTTAAAGTGAAACATACTTAAAACAGTGTTTTTCCGGTATTCACAAACAGCCGAAAATAAAAACTGGATAAAATGTTTACAGTCTACTCACCAGAAGTCTGAAATCACCTGCTGCAACTGCAAGAAAATGGCGGTGCCTGACTTGAACACTAAGTCAGGTTGGGGGCAGGGGGCGTGATCAGTCAAAAACTTTTAAAACATTAGTCTATTGTACTTAAAGTTATTCATACAATAAACTTTGTCTACAAAAAAGTAGAATTCACTTAAAATGTTATAGTAATGAACCAAAAATTAAACTATTTAAGTACTTTGCACTTAAACTGTATAATTAGACATGAAATCCGGGCTAAGAGTGTATGATTAAAGCTGTTGCACATCCGCCGTTTCCCGCCTCTGAATGAGCGAGTTTTAGCTACTTGTAGCATTCAGAAAAAAACAAAAAACCCGGGAAGAAACTCAACACAGAGGAACATAAAAACCTACTGCCAGCTAGTGTTTCAGAAGTGTTATTACAGAGCAACACAAACAGCACGCAGAACTATAAATGCACGACTACGCGCAATGCATGTGCCGTGGGTCACTCCGATCACTTGACGCTGAAATATAAATCAGCCATTAGCCTGTTTAGGTTGAGTTGGGCTGCTGTGTTTTTGGGCACTGGTGTCCTCTTTGGCGACAAGTTTTGTCATAGACTGCTTTCTGTTTAAGTGCCTGAACAAGTTTCTGGTTGAGTTAAAAAGTCGAAAGTTCTTTAGAGACTGCATAGACTCCATTTCACAGTAATATTTTTGTTTTTACGCTCAATGAAATTAAAGTAATGTCTGTATTTCCACTTGAAAAAGCAAACACTCTCATCGGCAGCTATTTTAGCTTGCGTTCTCCAGCAATTCAATAGTGAATGCTCATTAATTGACATTGCAGCTGAAAACGTGATTTAAAAAAAAGTAAATATTGTATTATAAAATATATATTTGTAACATAAGTAAGGCAATTACACTGGCTTTAGTAACTGTAATCAAATTACACAAATTTAAAGTTATTAGAATACACCATGGGTGTCCAAACCTGGTCCTGGAGGGCCGGTGTCCTGGAGAGTTTAGCTCCAACCCTAATCAAACACACCTGAACCAGCTAATCAAGCTCTTACTACATATACTAGAAACTTCCTGTCTGTTGTTGAAGCAAGTTGGAGCTAAACTCAGCAGGACACCGGCCCTCCAGTACTGAGTTTTGGACACCCCTGGAATACACTAACACGTTACTAGGGCTGGGCGATATTGCAAAAACAATTATCATGATATTATGTTTCAAATCATTCGATAATTATTGAATATTATTTTAACAATACATTTAGGAATATTAGATTTTTTTTATTTAACCACCTTATTAATTTTAATTTACCAACATTACTAAGCCAAATAGTTTTAATAGTCAAAAGGAAAAATATTTAAACAAAAAATCTGATCTCTTTATAATAAAATAAACATCGCTGTTAAAGAGACTCTTGAACTTGATAAATGAAATGTTACAAAGTGTGTGCAATGGTAAAGCGTAAATGCTGAACAATCAAAGCAAACTTTAAGGTGTCAATAATAATGATACAGTAAACCTCAAAGTCTGTCAACAACACAAATTATGATAATCAAATCTGAGCTTTCAAGTAAAGGAACTAGGGGAGCGCGGGGCACAAAGTAACGCAGGGTTAAATGTAACACGGAGTTTTAAGGTATTTACTCAGGGTTAACCATGGCATGCTTCCGAGGTGTTCACCACAGTGTCGGCAGATGTCTTCCTGCCAATTATTGAAAATTTTCGAAGAAATTTGCATGAGAAACACAGGAGAATCCATTTATGCAGCATAAAAGTATTTTTTTATCACAGTCAATATTTTTTTATTTAAAAAAAATAGGTCAACGTATGAACGAAAAACTTTTCTTTGTGATCACCATCTTCTAGGCTAAAAGATGAAACCATTTTGAAAGATGTATAAAACACACAGAGACTGCTAGCCAGTTTTAAGTAAAACATGACACAGCGGGGCTAGTTGTAACAGGGTGTTACAATGAAGCCACACACTGTTAGACATTAATTAAACTAACAAAATAATTTTTAGAATTTTGAGTGTAATGTTGAGAACTTTTTAAATAAAAATGTTTTTTAATAAAAAATATTGTTTTAATAAAAAAAAATATATTTTATTGCTAATAATGCAAATAAATGCATCGTATAATAATGGATAAATGGATAATAATGCAAATAGATTCAAATGTGTTTATCCAATAAACAAAAAAATAAATAAACATACAGTGCTATGTAGAATAAAAAAGAAATGAGCCAATTACTGAGGAAATATAGCTACTATTTAAAGTAAACTGAATTTAAATTAATTGTGTGACATCTGCCTTTATAAGCATGTTACAGCTGACCCTCTGTCTGTTACAACTTGCCCCGCAGGTGGGGTAAATAGTAACATGCAGAGAAACCATAGGTCCGGCGATCATAATTCCAGTGCTCGTTTGTAGGAGAGGCTTGTGTGTTGTTGGTAAAAAAATATGGTTTGTCTAACCCTATTACTTTGTTCATTAATTGACCAAAACCAAAAAGTGTTACTTTGTGCCCCGCTCTCCCCTAACCATCATTATTCAAATACATACTGCAACATTACAAATTGTGAAGTTGAATACATCTTTTTCTATCGATATTGACAATGGTGTTCGGTCAATTGATATCGATAACAATTTTATCGCCCAGCCCTACATGTTACTATGGAACACGTTATACCCAACTCTGCTGGTATTAAAATGTTTCTGTCATGTTGCGTTACTTTTTGTTAGAACGCGGTGTAAGTGCCTTTTACATATCCTTCTCGAAAATTCAGCAAATGTCGCTGTCTATATTTTTTACGAATCTCAAAAACATTACTGGGCTTTCTCATACGTACCATTTCCATATCCTTCTTATGCACATCCGCAAGAAGTTGTCCAGCTTATTGTGCATAATATATCATCTTGCGATTGTCTGACCTGCCCATACCCTTCCCTAAACCCAAAACCAAAATCAAACGAGAAAAGAAAAGCGCATCACATTTTTAGATCTAATCACTAGTCTAGTTGCAAAGATGATTCTTAAATGAGGAATAACTTCAATTACTGTCTATTACAAATACCTATCATTTGATCATATGACTTGGATCTGCTGTATATAATTTTCTGATTATTCAAAATCTTCAAATTCATCATTTTTTAAACTTCAAGAAAGTGAGTTAAACAGCTAATTGAGTTATTACAGCAAATTGCAGGTGAAATGATTAAATCAATAAGAAACAAAAACAAACAGGTGTTCAAACCGCAGGATCATGGCTTCTAGGGTGTAAAATCTTCCTTCAAAATCAGCATAATTACTCAAGACAGACTTTAACCAAATAAAATGCAAGAAACTGATACGCTCATGGAAAATCCACCCCAACTATTGTCTACCAGCTCAGCGTATCCTCTGCATTATCCTTATTACAGTTGGGTTGTGCGATCCAATTTGGATGAATCCCATTAAACGTGACATCCGTCTTCGCAATATGCATTCCAGTAAATCTGCACCATTTCAGCTGCACCCCCACCCAAGTTTCATTATGCCATTTAAATCTGAGACTCTTGTACAGCTAAAGTAGAACCATTTATATTTAAAACTACATTGCGGAAGTTTAAGTGCGCCCTTTGATATGAGCGTTGAACGACACGTTTCTGCTGTCAGAGGTAATCAGAACAGATTAAGCCTCACAGTTTTACTCTCAGACAGCCTGTAAGGAAAGCTGATGGAAGAAGATCCCAATCAAAGAGAGGTGGGAAACTGTGACAAGTCCAGATACGTTGAGTGATAAGAAGGCAGCGGCTCTTCGTCTTCTAGCCTGCCCGCAAAGACTTCTGTAATCAATCTACACAGACTAATTTGGGCCAGACTTCAAGATGTGTTTCAAAAAGAGTTGGAGAAGTAAAATGAGAGGTGGTCTGACAGGCATGTTTAATGCTATATGAAATGTGAAAATCAATTAGCAAAGATGGATTATAGTTAATTATTTTATTGACATAATATTTCACTCATCCTCCAGCTTCATCCTCTTCAGACTTGCCACAGTGACTTTGGTCATACAATATTCGATAACGGTGCATTACTTTAATATTTAAGCTTATTATATGTGCAGTTGTAATTTTCCAATACAAAAATGACATTTGATCATAATCAAATCTCTATGCTACTTTAGCTGCTTTAGTGTTTTCTAAGATTGAAATACTGATTTCAACTGGAAACAGTTAAAACATTGATGAACACTTTAAATATGAAGCTGTTCATCAATAACTTTGTTTGTGTGTATATATACTGTATATATACATATGATATGTATAAGGTGTAATGGTACACTGGAGTCACAGTATACCTCGGTTTTGGGGTTATGGTCCAATATGGTACAGTACAACAGGAATAAGCAACAAATCTCCAGGTTTTGCTTTTTCTGATTATTTTGAACAGGAAAAAGTGTTTTGTCACAGAACTGAGCTTCTTGTGATGCAAAAGTACAAACTGAGCACAATAATGAAAAATAAAACTTTATAATTAGGAAACTGTGTATTAAGCTTTGTGTATTAAAAGATTAAGCTCAGCCCTTTCCTAAAACAAAAGAAAGAAAAGTTGTGGAATACATTTAAGATACAAAAGCTTCAAAACTGAAGTCTCTTTTAATGAAAATGCTGCACACTGTTAACGGATTTTTGTTAGTTTCACAGTATTTAACTGTAATATGAATTGTATTTTAGTGCAGGACAGTTATGCAGTATGTTACTGTATTTTAAAGTTGTACGAAATTACTGTGTATTTTACGGTAAGGATGAAATTTAAATACATATACAGCAACATAAATAGTGCTGTAAATGTAAATACAGTATTTTTGCTTTAATTGATTAACAGTAAATTACTGTAGATTTTGCAGGAAATTGTTTACAGTGTAGCACTGCATCCATTCATAACAGCAGGTGCAGCGGACAACAACTGTTCAATATTATGTGTGTTTCAGAGCAGTGGACCAATCAGAAGAACTTGGATGCGGGACTAGGGTTGCGGGCTTCTGTTGCAAGTTGGCATAACAATGGCAACACATTATATATATAATCAGTAATTCAACAGCATAATCGTGTATAAAAAAGAAAATCAAACACAGAGAGTCTCAAAATCCTTTTGTATGAGGAATTACTTCCACCATTCATTCACATCTGCAGCTGACTTCAAAACAGCAGAAAACAGCAGTTTCTACTTCACTAGCGTCACTTTAGAGCTAGTATTTGAATGATTCTCTATCATAATATTTTAAGATTAAAAGTTTTAAGATTATAAGGCTGAACAGCATGAAATGCCATCAGTCTACAGAGATTTCCTAGTATTTCTCTTTGCAATCGGGATATCACAATAATTATCCCTGAAAAAGCTAAATCAACGCAATCACTACCAGATTACTGTTGTGTTTGCGATAACACATGCAGGCATTTCTTCTTTCTTGAACTAGTCTGCAGTAACGAAAACAGGAGTCTCATTGGAAACAAACAGATGGGCTACCAAAAAGTAACTCAGGGTTATACAAAGAGTGGCCAACATAAAATACATACATTCCTGATATATGTGAGTCCCATCTCACACTCAATACACTACAATTACCATGGTATTAATACAGCACTATTACATACAAAAGAGAGAGAGATCGACTTAGAAAGTTACCACTTACCAGTTTTATAATGATTTAATCAGCTGTAGTTAGAAATTACGCTGGGTTTTTCTCCTCTAAGGGTTTATTATGTGGTCATCATCAACCATCTTTGCTCTGCTCACTTTGACAGGCTGATGGTGCCGATGCGTTGTATCTCTGAAATTACAAACATTTAAAATAGGCACTATCTCTAAAAATAAACTGCATAGATGCAATCTAAACAACTACATTCTCACCTAAAAAAGCCTCAAAAGTACATTATGTTGTCCAACAGCTGCAATATTTGTCAAACTGTAGTGAGTTTGTTGGTCTGCTGTCACTCTATGTGTGCGGAGAAATACAGAAGGGTGAGGAGGCTGTACGAGTGCTGTTATTGCAGAATATCGCACGGCTATCAGATTCGAGAGCCAGACAGAACTGCTGTATATAGTATTCTTATATAAGGGGAGAAAATCACATTGAATAATGTTTAAATCTTGTTTTATTCTATCTTTTTATCTATTTGTTTTATATTGTGGTGTTAGAATTCATGCATCAGTTTACTAAATGAACATTTTAAATAATTTCAGAAAGAATTTTGCCATTTTCCAGAGTGCTTTCCATTAATTTCTGACATAATTATCACAATTAACTTTAAGTTAACACCAAGCTAACACCCTCAGGCAAACTCTCACCGAGGAACTTCAGCTATTTATATTCTGTTAGGCATAATACCATTTCTGACAGCTTTTAAAATAAATAAAACAAAACAGTCATCTTTTACTTCAAGCCATAGAGCTCAAAAGGTACTAGACGAAAGAAATGACCCCATGTGTAAAGTCAATATTTACTGACAGAAACAGCAGTTTCTTGGCCTTGGAGGACAAATGGGTAATCTCAGAAAAGAGAGAAAAAGCAGATCTCTCTCCCTCTCTCTCTCTCCAGTTCTCAAGTGTTTTCTATGCAGGGCAGTATTAGTATAGACAGTATCGATTTGACAGAACTAACATTTTGCCCATTGACCGTGATGCACCATTGTAGCTACTGTTTATGAAATGGATAGCATGTGTGAAATTAATTATTGACAGATTCAAATATGCCATCCACAGCGGCGTAAATCTGGATAGTAAGCAGTTTTTGACAAACACTTTGAATAAATCATTTAGACAAGGAGTAATGGGCGAGCAACCGAGCTAAAAAAGGCTTTTACGTGAACGATGCAGGCGTAGATTATCAAGCTTTCACTTGGCTTGTCAAAACATAGACAACTTCAGTGACCACATTTCTAAAGCGATACATCATTGGACGCAAGTGTAAAACCTCTGCAGACTTCCAACAGGAATATAATCGCTACGGCTATGCAAGACAAAACTTCAGTCGGATGATTCGATGAGCAATGACTGAAAAAGAGATTGCTTATTAAAAGCGAATATCTTGTAAAGGATCAGTAAAAATGAAATACAGATTTGACTAAAATATTGTTTGGGCCAGAGATGTAATCATGAGAAGGCATTCCATGGAGGATAACTCCATTTTCTCAAACTGTTGGCGGCATTACCACCAAAATGAGAGAGAGGAGAAAAAAGTTAATGTGCTTGTAAAAGATGGGCCACTTTATGAATTTTACTGCCCACAGGTCAGATGGGAATACATTCATTCTATATTCAGCGCAGAATTTATACCGGCTCCCTGTCGTTGCTATGCAAAGCACACAAGAACATTTTCAAGGAAAATCATAAAGCATCTGCCCTTCTGTGGGGGAGATAGAGAAACTATCCTGAAAAGATGTTTATATATGTACTGTAGGTCTGTGAGTCTGTCTGTCCTGTAATGTCTCCGGACATGTCAGTTTTTTAATTACTGGTCTATACTTACTGGCAACTTAATTGAGTACACCTGTGTAATTGCTCATGAATGCAATTATCTAATCATGCAGTCACATGGTAACAACTCTAAAGCTGCGGTCACACTGGACTTTTCTCCCCATAGACTTCCATTCATACGCACGCGAATGCGTCAGACCGGAAACGCAAGATCATGCGTCATGCGAAATCGCATCACTTAACTGCGTAAGACGAATCGAGGATCAAGTCAAGAACTTTCTGGACAGAAAGTTAAAACATGGAGCAATCGCTCACTTTTTTTTATTTCTAATCATCTTGTTTAATCCCGCCCCTTTTCGCAGCGCCGCACGACAGAATTTCGCATTATCAAACTCTAGTGTGACCGCAGCTTAACATTCAAGTACATAGAGGTGGTCTGAGCGTCAGAACAAAAAAGAAAGGTGATTTTAATGACTTTGTCACATTTGTTTGGTTCAGACAGTATTTTTAGAGTATGTACAGAGATTTTCACAGACAAACATCTCTAGGGTTTACAGAGAATGGTCTGAACAAGAGAAAATATCCAGCAAGCGGCAGTTCTGTGTGGTAAAAATGTTGATACCAGAGGTCAGAAGAAAATTGAGTTTTCTTCACCTTTCACAACTCAAATAACTGCTGGTAACAATGGAGTTAAACAGAAGAGCATTTTGACCCAGGCTTGTCAAACCTTGAAACAGGTGGGCTACAGCAGCAGAAGGAGAGCACTGGTACTTGAAGTAGATTACTGGTGCTACTTTTGTCAGATACAGAAAGGTTGAAATGCAATCCAGATAATTGGAATTGGTTAGGTGTCAAATTCTGCGGTGACATTTGGATGATAGGGTCAGAATTTAGCATGAACAGCATGAAAGCCTGGACCTATCCCACCCTTAAAGGCGGGCGCAGAAAACCTGTCCCTTAAAGGCAAGGCAAGTTTTTTTTATATAGCACATTTTATACACAATGGTAATTCAAAGTGCTTTTCATAAACAGGAATAAAAGAAACAAGAAAATAAAAGTGATTAAACGAATTAAAAATGATGAAATGTGTTAAAACAGGTTTTAAAGGAATGAAAAAGAAAATAAAGACATAATTGTGTGATCTGTCAGGTGTAGCACAGTGCTCATTCAGTAAAGGCAGAGCTAAACAGACGTGTTTTCAGTCTTGATTTGAATGTGCCTAAGGTTGGAGCACATCTGATTATTTCTGGAAGCTGATTCCATCAGCGGGGAGCGTAGTAGCTGAAGGCGGATTCACCCTGCTTTGACTGAACCCTTGGAATTTCTAGTTTATATGAACCTAAAGATCTGAGTGATCTGTTAGGTTTGTATTCAGTGAGCATATTTGTAATGTATTGAGGTCCTAGGCCATTTAGGGATTTATTAAGTGATTTATAGACAAGTAATAATACTTTAAAATCTATTCTGAATGTAACTGGGAGACAGTGTAAAGACCTTAGGACAGGTGTGATATAATCTGGACGAGCTGCAACTGTCTGACTGTTTTTTTTTTGGGAAGGTCTGTTATGAGTCCATTACAGTAATCCACCCTGGTGGTGATAAAAGCATGAACAAGTTTCTCTAATTCCTCACTGGAAACAAAGCATCTAGTTCTTGAAATGCTTTTGAGATGATAGTATGCTGATTGAGTTACTGCTTTGACATGACTACTGAAACTCATATCTGACTCCAGAATCACACCAAGATTCTTGACCTTATTTTTTGTTGTTTGACCCTGGCTCTTTTTGGATTCTTAAAAGCTATAGAAGTTCAAAATGTAAAACAGGAAATATGTTGGGAATATTGTTTTTGTTTACATCCCTAGCTGACAACACAAACCTTCATTGTGAGCACCATATGAGTTGGATGTTTCAATTGTAACCTTAGAGATGTGGTTGAGCAGAATATACATATCTTGGATGTGCTTAAGCCTATTCATTTAATCTAAATTGCTTTATGTATTTTCATATTTTGTCTAAATCAGAACGGGATGATCGCAGGATAGAATGATAAAGTACAGGAGATTCCTGGAAAAAATGTGATAGTTGACAGATATGCTGATCATTGACATGTTTTCTAAGTAAACCAACCAGCATTAATTAGAGAGTCTAACTCCACCATTTGGTACTGGACTGTTTGGAAAGGGTGCCAAAAAAGTGGTACAGTATGTTTGACAGTGGAAATGGACATAAATTCATACAGTACTACACTATATTGTATCCAATCGTACTGCTCTGTGAAAATGTGCCATAAGGTTTCTAAATGATACCTGTATCTGTTCTCCCTAATTACCCCTCAGGTATTTTGGTTTCAAACATTTTAATCTTCTTCTTCGTTTATATTTTTTTGCATGTATTTTTTTAGATTTAGCATGTCTAATTGAAGGGTGACGCAGTGGCGCAGTAGGTAGTGCTGTCGCCTCACAGCAAGACGGTCGCTGGTTTGAGCCTTGGCTGGGTTAGTTGGCGTTTCTGTGTGGAGTTTGCATGTTCTCCCTGCGTTCGCGTGGGTTTCCTCCGGGTGCTCCGGTTTCCCCCACAGTCCAAAGACATGTGGTACAGGTGAATTGGGTAGGCTAAATTGTCTGTAGTGTATGAGTGTGAATGAGTGTGTATGGATGTTTCCCAGAGATGGGTTGCGGCTGGAAGGACATCCGCTGCGTAAAACATGTGCTGGATAAGTTGGCGGTTCATTCTGCTGTGGCGACCCCAGATTAGTAAAGGGACTAAGTCGAAAAGAAAATGAATGAATGGATGAAAGTGAGAACAATTGAGAACGTAGCCCTATATACATTTCTGGAGATTGCGAATTATGTAGCCAGAAGTACGTATGGCTGCATTTTGTCTTTAAAATGAACGCTACGTGGCGGTAAGATTTTCACACTTACCAGCTGACTGCTTACCTAGGTATGGACGGCCTCCCGCTGTTACCAGTTTGTCCAGTAGCTCGCCATGTACATTGGCGGACTTGAGACGCAGAGAGGAGTTGACCACAACGATGAGGTTCGAATCCGCCAAAGAATGATTCCAGAAAGCAGGTAAGACAAAAACAGAAACCAAAAAAATAAAATAAACAAGTAAATAAGAGGGTGAGAATGTGGTAAAATCTAAAAACGTGGTAAAAATCAGGGAGCTTTTCTTTTTCTGGATTGCTTTTTAAAACTGTCAGTTGGGTTTAGGGAAGTGGGTGGGCGGGTCAATCGGTGCTTTTGAAAACTCTATTGGTTGGGTTTAGGGAAGTGGGTGGGCGGGTCAATCGGTGCTTTTGAAAACTCTATTGGTCGGGTTTAGGGAAGGAGGAGGGTGGGTCACCCACTCGGTCAGTCAGTAAGTCATTCAGTCAGATGACAATCAGTCAACAGTGGCCTCTGGTGGATTTACGTGAGATTAGCTGGTGCAAATGGCAAAAATTTGAGATCTGAAAAAGCGTACACAGCGGCCTCTGGTGGATTCGCGAAAAAAAAAAAAACTACAAAAAAAAAAAAGCTCCTTGCATGTATTTGGTGCTCTCCAGAAATGTATATAACAGTACATTTTCAGAATAAGCCTGGGTTGAATTGAGAGGTGCTTTTGAGAATAATTCATTCATTCATTTTCTTTTGCCTTAGTCCCTTTATTAATCCGGGGTTGCCACAGCGGAATGAACCGCCAACTTATCCAGCATGTTTTTACGCAGCGGATGCCCTTCCAGCCGCAACCCATCTCTGGGAAATATCCACACACACTCATTCACACTCATACACTTCGGAAAATTTAGCTTACCCAATTCACCTGTACCACATGTCTTTGGACTGTGGGGAAAACTGGAGGAAACCCACGCGAACGCAGGGAGAACATGCAAACTCCACACAGAAACGCCAACTGACCCAGCCGAGGCTCGAACCAGCGACCTTCTTGCTGTGAGGCGACAGCACTACCTACTGCGCCACTCCGTCGCCCATTTGAGAATAATATTCAAGCTAAATTAAAATACATAATACAGTTTTTAAGAGAGCAGAAATGAAACTAGAAATCATATTTATTTTTCAACACTTTTCATCAAGCACCAACAGCAACTGTGGTAAAAACAAACTGTGTGAATAAATGATCATTGAAATGCCATACAGAATAAACACCAGACCTGAAAAACTTAACATTTCAATTCATAGACTTAATCTCTCAGATCAATGCAGAGACAAGCCACTGTTTGCCTTTTTTTTAAAAATCTAAATCCCTTTTCTTAATTTGGAAACAGAAATCCATTTGTTCGGAGAACCTCTAAAGCAGATTACTAAAAAAAACATCACCATCAAACTTTAGATTTGAAATGTGAAAGTTTACTTATTTTTAACATTTTCACACAACATTAGATACCATCAGTATTTAAGAGATGCTTCACTTCACCAACATGCCACCAAAAATAAATAAAGCATGAGAAATTAAGTCTCCCTTATGTACATATGCATTCAATTAGATGCATATTTTTATACCGCTGCTGAATTTTTAATGCTAATTTAGATGTGGATTGAGAGTGATTGTAAGGGTTATAAATATCCTGTACTGTAAATTACTTATACAGTATGAAAGCATCTCCTAATTGACAGATTGATGTCATAGTAAATCAAAATATGAAAGTCAGCATGACATTTTTATTTCTTGTGTATATGTAAATATATACACTGCAAGTCATTTAAAACTTTAAAATACATATTTTATTTTTTATATATTCTGCAAATTAGTTTTTAACTGTAAATAAATTTTAAATGAGCTATATTAAAGGGATAATTAATTCAAATATATATATTTTAATAAATTTATAGGCCACCCAAGATGATCTTTTTTTCTAACTGAATATTAAACATGTTTTAGTGAGATTAAATTGATTTCGATTATTTATTAATATTATTTGACATCATGTAATCCATTAAAAAAAGTTACTGCTATCTGATCATCATCCTAAAATGTCATGTAATCTCTAATAGTGCTGTATAATATTGGAATATGATTATGTTATCTAGATTACATGTGTAAACTAGCACTATGTGTGTCTTTCTAATATTTACTCCTTTTTAATAATGTTGTTTTAAATTGGAATGTATGAAATACTCTGAGGCGTCGCGGTGGCGCAGTAGGTAGTGTTGTCGCCTCACAGCAAGAAGGTTGCTGGTTCAAGCCTCGGCTGGGTCAGTTGGCGTTTCTGTGTGGAGTTTACATATTTTCCCGCGTTTGTGTGGGTTTCCTCCGGGTGCTCCGGTTTCCCCCACAGTCCAAAGACATGCGGTACAGGTGAATTGGGTAGGCTAAATTGTCCGTAGTGTATGAGTGTGAATGTGTGTATGCATGCATGTTTCCCAGACATGGGTTGCAGCTGAAAGAGCATCCGCTGCGTAATACATATGCTTGATAAGTCGGCGGTTCATTCCGCTGTGGCGACCCCAGATTAATAAAGGAACTAAGCCGAAAAGAATGAATTGTATAGTGTTTGTTGTCCATTCTTCATTAAATGCATGACTATTCACTAAAGTATGCACATACGAGCACAATACAATTATCCAATATGACCAGTCTTTCCAACTAAACAACTTGATCCACTTATTGAGCTGTGACGTATGACGTTCGGAATGTTCTGGGTCCAAGCCGAAAATATTAGTTTGTAACACTTTATAGTCATACTCATAGCACACATTAAAATGAATTTCTTATGAAATCATGGTGTATCATCATATATATTTTTATTTGTTGAATCATGATTTTCAATCACATTGCTTTGTAAATGTTTATTAGTATCATTTGTTGAGCCTCCCATACAGTTTGATAAAACCCTTGGACCCGGAAGCTGCTTTGTGTAATGCTAGACTACGGATAGTATGTTTGTTCAATTCCTGAAATAAAATGATATATATACAGTATATTGTTCCCACTCATCTCTGTAAATAATTGGGATTCATTCATTATCACACGTTTGATCCTAAGAAACAAACAAACAAAACAACAGACTGTAACCTATGTTTTAAATGTGTAAATGTTAATGTAATTTTGTGTATAGTACATAGGAAAAATAGAGGGTATGGGGACCATCCTAAAATAACCTAGGTTGTGTTTCCCAAAAGCTTCGTAAACCGTAGTTGTAAATCTTAAAAATGATTGTATAATGATTTAATGTTACAGTCTGTTTGTCAGAAGCATCATGACTTAAGTATATCTTAAAAATTGTACATCTACAAGTGCTGTGGAATAATCGTTAAAGGGATAGTTCACCCAAAACAATTTTATTTACTCAATATTTACCTACCCTTGTGTGGTTTCAAACCTTTATGAATGTATTTGTTTCTGTTGAACACAAAAAAAAAAATATTTTGAAGAAAGCTGAAGACCTGAAAGCACTGCTTTCATAGTAGGAAAAACAAATACTATGGCAGTCAATGGTTACAGAAATCTAGCATTTTAAAAAATATCTTATTTTGTGTTTGAGTAAAAGTAAAAGAGGGCCAAATCCGGATTTCACCATTTCCAGATTTGAAAGCTCTCGGGTAAAAAATGTTCCTTACAAACATATTTTTGTAGCGTGTTAGCAAACGACTGTAATCCAACTGCTTGGGTCCACACGTGAGCTGTGCTCTCATCGCGGGGAGTTGGAAACAAAACTTTTGTTTTGGCACATTTAAAAATGCAACACTGACAACCCATGTCTCTGAATTCTTCTTCTTCTTCTACCACTTGTTTTATTATGGTTGGCAACACAACGTGGCTTCTTTCTGAACCTTGCTCTGAACACTGTAGCAGGTAAAAAGAGTCTTCGAAGCTATATCGTGCATATTAATGAAGTTGCATCTCATTCACAATAGAGCGTGCTGATTGGTGTGAACCCAGTCTTTTTTATGAATTAATGCTGAAAACTCAATGTACTTTGTACTAATCCAATCTTTACGCTGGAATTTACACAATTTCTTTTCAAACTGGAAAAAATTACTTTGCTCACAATGCAAAAACAACCAATTTTCACTTTTTAGTAAAATATATGTGTCCTAATGATGTTTTTAGCAACGTGGGACATATACAGTTGAAGTCAGAATTATTAGCCCCCATTAATTATTAGCCCCCTGTTTATTTTTTCCCCAATTTCTGTTTAACGTAAAGAACATTATTTCCAACACATTTCTAAATATAATACTTTTATTAACTCATTTCTAATAACTGATTTATTTTATCTTTGCCATGATGACAGTAAATTATATTTTACTAGATATTTTTCAAGACACTTCTATACAGATTAAAGTGACATTTAAAAGCTTAACTAGGTTAATTAGCTTAACTATGCAGGTTAGGGTAATTAGGCAAGTCATCGTATAATGATGGTTTCTTCTGTAGACTATTGAACAAAAATATAGCTTAAAGGGGCTAATAATTTTGTCCTTAAAATGGTTTTTAGCAAATTAAGAACTGCTTTTATTCTAACCAAAATAAAACAAATAAGACTTTCTCCAGAAGAAAAAACATTATCAGATATACTGTGAAAATGTCCTTGCTCTGTTATTTAAAAAAGAAAAAAAAAATTAAAGGGGGGCTAATAATTCTGACTTCAATATGACTGTCAATATCTAAAAAAGAAAATGTGTTTTGCTGTTCCGTGACCCTTTAAAGCCCTACATGCATGCCAGAGTTATAAGGTTAACAGACTTATAGGTCCCCTGATGGACAAACAGCAATCCATGGTGCTGAAATCTAATTGATAAACCTGCAGTTCCTCGAGTTACAGACTAAAAAACAAAGTCCGACATTCGAACACAGAACACATATTTTTAAAAGAGCATAACTGAATGTAGCATTGTTTTTCAGAAAAACATCTATGTTTGCATATTGGTTGTACATAATTTCATGATAACACATGCAACATAGAGGACTAGAGGGTGCTTAACTTTGTGAAGTTTCACAAACTAATCTCGAGAGGAGCATGTGATATGATTGATCGCAGTAATCTTTAGTAAGCCAATCAGATTATTCCAAACTCACTATAAATAGCCCGTCTAGCATTACTCCCTTATCTTCGTTTTTTTGAAAAATCCCCCCATCCACCTCACCTCCCTCTTTACCAGGGGAAGCTCTCGAGAAGTACCTGATCTTGTACCCCCTTACATGTTCATTGACCAAGAGGGAGCCCTGGGCTCAATTATCTCCGAGCTCAGGGTTTTCTCCCGGGACAGCATGCCAAACCTGCTATTATTATGAAGCAATATCTAAGTGTGAAGCAACGCCATGGAGCAGGTGGTAGTGCTGTCGCCTCACAGCAAGAAGGTCGATGGTTCGAGCCTCGGCTGGGTCAGTTGGTGTTTCTGTGTGGAGTTTGCATGTTCTCCCTGCATTCGCGTAGGTTTCCTCTGGGTGCTCCGGTTTCCCCCACAGTCCAAAGACATGCGGTACAGGTGAATTGTGTAGGGTAAATTGTCCCTAGTGTATGAGTGTGAATGAGTGTGTGCAGATGTTTCCCAGAGATGGGTTGCGGCTGGAAGGACATCCGCTGCGTAAAACATGTGCTGGATAAGTTGGCGGTTCATTCCGCTGTGGCAACCCCGGATTAATAAAGGGATTAAGCAGAAAAGAAAATGAATGAATGAATGAATCTAAGTGTGAACTCTTGAAAAATTGAAATCTAGATCATAATAAACTATTTGTTATTTTTTAGAGCATAATTTTTCATTCAAATTCATTATAGAGGATCCCTATCTAAATATGTTCTCATTAGCTTGTGATAAATGCCAAAACTTCTCATTTCAAATCTAAAGTGTGATGATGATGTTTTTCTACAATAGATTTACTGAACAAATGGATTTCTGATTACAAATTAAGGAACGGGACTAAAAAGGGGATAAAAAGGGCAAACTGTGTTTTTTTTCTCTGTATTGATCTGAGGGATTAAGTACATGAATTGAAAATGTTGAGTTTTTCTGTTCTGGTCTTTTCAATTATGGTTTTATTCACACTGATTGTTCTCACCATAGTTGAAGTTTCTGCTTGAAAAGGAAAAAAATCTAAAAGAATTATTTTTTTTTTGGAATAGGCAATTTTTTAAAAGTAACCTAGAGTTAAACAGTTGTGTTTTAAACATTTTTTAATCCATCGAGCCAATTTCTGGCACTGGTGGGAGCTTTTTTAGCTTAGTTTGGCTTAAATAATTGAATCGGATTAGACTATAAGCATTACATTTCACTCAAAATAAAGAATCCAATAACAAATGTGAGCCTATTTCCACAAAAGTGCAGTGTTCCTTTAAAAAACTACACAAGAAGCAATACAAGAAACAGCAAGTAACATACATGCTTTCATACACAAATATGTTTTGCGGAAATTAGCTTGCTGTAAATAAATCTACCATTCATCCACCAAAAATAGAAAGCAAAATAGGGTACTGGGTCTGGCTCATATTGTTCATATATATCTACATCACTTCAATATCTCATTCCAGTGTTTCCGAGACGTTGCAATTACTATGGAGAACAAATGTAAAAAGTAAATAAATGAAAGCAGGCCTAATAAATTGGAACTGGGTCTATTGTCCCGCCACATATTTTCATACAGCACTTCCAACAAACACGGCAGAGTCAAATATAGATATTCCCCTTAGACGAGATGGAAATTGAGAGATAGAGCGGGAGAAAAAGACAAGATCTGTAGGAGATATATTGGCAACACAGGGGGAACATGTTATTATAGGGCAGGATATTTCAGTAGCAGCTTGACTTTGCAGTGGTGCGGTATTCTGAACATATTTAATTGGGTCCCCGCTGATTGATTGCCATTCTTCCACTGAAGCTCGGAGTACGTGAGAACAATATGAGAATGTGATGGGATGTCATGTGTGGACAGCTGTACTTTGAGGCTAATATGAAAAGTGACAGAAAATGGATTACTTTTAAATCTGAATACATGCATTAAAATAGATCATTATTAATTATATCATCAAGAGACAAAGCAAATAGCTATCCATCACCGGATGAAGAAGCCTTTCTAGAAAAGTTTAAGAACCCCCTCGTGCTTAGAACGAATAAAGCATGAGAAATCAACAGTCTCTAATGCATGTATGGATTCAATTAGATGCCTTTATTCATAACGCTGCTTAATTTTTAATGTTAATTTACCTCACGTTGATTCGGAGGAACTGCTGCGGTTATAAATAGTCTGTGCTGTAAATGTCTTCTAAATGAGAGGTTGATATTTACTTGCAATGCAAACCTCTAAGTCATCATTATAATTTATTGTTTATTATATGTAATTAGTACATATGATACATCATAAAGATGTAAGATGGCAACCAGTTTTGATGTGCTCATGCAACTATATGCTGAAAAAAAAAGAACATAAATTATACGTATATTATAATAAATATACGAGTACAGTGAAATCATTGTCATGTTCAAGAAACCAGTCTGAGATGATACGCGCTTTATGACATGTCATGTTATCCTGCTGGATGTAGCCATCAGAAGATTGGTACACTGCGGTCATAAAGGGATGGAAAGTGCGCCAAGAAAATATCCCCCACACCATTACACCACCACCACCACCAGCCTGAACTGTTGATACAAGGCAGGATGGATCCATGCTTTCATGTTGTTGATGCCAAATTCGGACCCTACCATCCGAATGTGATGGGAGTGGGATCGGTAAAATGATCAGATTTCAGAGGTGCCGAATCCGGCGTGTTCCGGCACAAATTAAGCCCTGGTCGCAGCATAAATCGAGACTCATCAGACCAGGCAACGTTTTTCCAATCTTCTATTGTCCAAATTTGGTGAGCCTGTATGAATTGTAGCCTCAGTTTTCTGTTCTTAGCTGACAAGAGTGGTCTTTTTCTGCTGTAGCCCATCCATCTTAAGGTTGGATGTGTTGTGCGTTAAAATCCCAGTAGATCAGCAGTTTCTGAAATACTCAGACCAGTCTGTATGGCACCAACAAACATGCCACATTCAAAGTCACTTAAATCACCTTTCTTCATCATTCTGATGCTCGGTTTGAACTGCAGCAGGTCGTCCTGACCATGTCTACATGACTACATGCATTGAGTTGCTGCCATGTGAATGGCTGATTAGAAATTTGCGTTAACGAGCAGTTGGACAGGTGTACCTAATAAATTGTCCGGTGAGTGTATGTAATAAGTACATATGATACATAATAAAGATGTAAGATGGATAATGAAAGAAGGAAACCAGTTTTGATCTGCATACAAATAATAAAGAGATATAGTTTAATCATTAAAGAAGATTTTTAGCTGAAATGGTGGTCTTCAATTTATTGTCAGGAGCCAAAGATATTAGTTTTCTTTTGATTGTATTTATATAGATTATATACAGTACCAGGTCTGTTTTTGCACATTGGGATAGTGTGTGAAACATCTCTTTGCTATTAATATTGAGCTAATGCTCTTTATTTATTGCCTTGCTTCTACACCTTTTTTAGCAGTTGCAGGTGTGTGAGGTTAATTGCTCAATGAATGATTCACCAAGGACCACGGTTTCAGAGGAAAATCTTCTTTAATATTCTACTAAAGAAAAAAGTCACCCACATCTTGTATGGCCTGAGGGTGGGAAAATTAACAGCACATTTGAATTTTTGAGTGAACTATCACTTTAATGGACATTTTTAATATAGACTGTGAATTAACACATAGGCCACACATTACAGTTTAATATTGTTGAAATTGCTGAAAACTAGGAATTATAGGTTATAATTTATGGAGAAATATGAAGCCCCCGAAATCACGATTTTTTTGATAGAATATAAAATGTTGCATGTTAATTAGTTGTTGTTTAATATTTAGCACCATATGTGCTACTCTGATGTGTTTGTTTTTAATGTAACGAGATTATCAGTGCGTCATACAGAAACTACAAAGTT
This sequence comes from Danio kyathit, assembly GCA_903798195.1. NCBI lineage: Eukaryota > Metazoa > Chordata > Actinopteri > Cypriniformes > Danionidae > Danio > Danio kyathit. The sequence goes on from LR812543.1 coordinate 26,427,931, forward strand.
AGAAAATATAAAAAATACAGTTTGCAAAATACTTGTTCATCACAGTACAGTATATGTTAAATATTTACCTTTTTTACTGTAAACATTATAAGTTTGTTAGTATTAATGCTAATTACTCAATAGTCTTTGATCTAAAAATTGCATTGAATTTTAATTTTTAAATAAAATGACAAAAAACATATATTTTTTAATATTTATATAAGTATATGTAACTTGTGTTTTGTTTTATAAAATATCAATATAATAAAATATTATTTAGAGCATTTATTTAATAGATAGATAGATAGAGTCAGGGGCGATTTTAGGATTTTAATTTTAGGGGGGCTCAGCTCCTTATAAGGTAAAACAATATATATATGTTTAAAGCCTAATATTACATTTATAAGTAATAATTTAGTAGTAATCCATTTAAAAATGTTTGTTTAATTTGGGTTGTATACTAGTATTCCAGTGTATTGCATAGACAGGCATTACTATTTGAGTTCTGAGTAAGCCAAATAGGCTCAACCCACCTGTTTACTGTAGTAAAAATCACTTTCTATATTCAAGTGCATTTTTTGTTTCCATGTATTAAATAAATAAACTGCTACTTTTCTAATTAAATGACATACATATAAATATATATTTTTAAACTTACAGGCTAATTCACTTATTCACGATCTGAATGATAATAATAAATAAGAAGTATTTTGTTTAATACTGGACAACACTTGGTTTCTATCTCTGTCAGTGACAGTTAAAACGAGTACATTCTCTAAGTGGTTCTGTCTCTGTGTTTAATCCTTTCTGTGCAAGACTGTATGGTATAGTTATTGCCACACAAACTGTAAAGTGTTTAATATTGGTAGTTCATTTTGAAAAAAAAAAATAGCTAAATGTTTGTTAAGAGTTATATTTTTCGCTGGAGGAACTGTGCTGCTGAGGTGAACGCCGAGAAAAATCAACTGCTCCTCCGTGAAATTGGGATACAAGTGATACAAGATTATCTACTGTATATCAAAGAACTGCAAGCAGATATTATAACAATTTATCAATAAACACACACCTAGTTCTCTTGCTGTCCACAGCTGTGGTTTTCTGATCAAATGAAAAACAAAAGACAGGGAGGAGCTGAATTCTGCTGCCGTTTTCTCATCAAATTTAAAAGGGGACTGAGGCTATAATTTAATGTACAGTTTATGAGCTAATTGCAAAAGTTTTGGGGGGGCTGAGTAGAAATATAGGGGGGCTACAGCCCCCCTAAAATAGGCCTAGCAACGCCCATGGATAGAGTGCTCAGCAAATTGAGTAGACCCCATTTTGAAAATGAATATGTTTATCCATTTCTCAGTGAATATAGGCAATGTATTTTGGTGCATTTAAACAAAACAGATTTATTAAACAGATATATTTATTAAAATAATATTTTAGTCACCAAACATATTTAGAAATTGAAAGATGATACAATTAAATTCAAACACAATATTGCAAAAAAAATTACATACTATACAAAATTTCAACTAAATTTTCCATTTTTTTTTGCTTCTCTTGATTTTTCCTCCTCTTTTATCAAATTGTAATGAATATTTTTCTATAACATATATATTTGTATGTACTAGTTTTTCGACCGTTATCGTAAGTTATTTAGTTAGATAAGCTCCAGATTTGGCTTCAGTATTGAATAATCTAATATTGTATAGCTTCTTATTAAAATATAAATTTAAAAGATAGATTTGTGAGGGGAGTACTTATACTGTATAAGCTGAGCACTGTAGATGATAGATAGATAGATAGATAGATAGATAGATAGATAGATAGATAGATAGATAGATAGATAGATAGATAGATAGATAGATAGATAGATAGATAGATAGATAGATAGATAGATAGATAGATAGATAGATAGATAGATAGATAGATCGATAGTACAAACCCAGAATAAAATGAAAATAGGCCTAACATTTTTGTTATAAAACGTTAAGTGGCCCAATGTATCCAAGTATCCCCTTCTCTTTCTCTCTCGCGCACTCTCTCTCTCTCACTCACTCACTCACTCACTCACTCACTCAATAAGTGGCTTCACCCGGAGATTGACAGATTTAACAGTGATGACGTCGATTTTGAAGAAACTCGCGTACTGACTCACAGGCTCAGTTAAATCGGAGACGCTCGGTCGGGCAGGAGCGTCCGCATAGTTTCCTCTGGAAAGTCAACAGAACGACGCTGTCTGGACATGTGAGGTCTTTTCCTGGACTTTATCGGAATTCCGGGGGTGACGGCTGTTTGTGCTGCTGGAGGCTCGTGAGTGGATGTGTGACGGGTATTGGCTGGTAAATATTTCGGGACTAACAAACCCAGTGGTGAGCAAGAGACTATGCAGCGGTTAACGGGACACGGAATGTCAGACGCCGCGTCCAAACTCATGCGTTGAACTTTAATCGCTCCGAATAGAAGAAACCTGTCGCACACGCCAGCCTTTCCCGCATGGAAAGTGTCCTCAGCTGTTGCTGGGAATAAAGGAGTGTTTGTTGTGTGTTGAGTCGGGATGGATGTGCGGTTGTAGACGCGTCAGATCCTCGGAAAGATGCAGCATCTCCGTGTGGCGTGGGCGCTCGCGGGAGCGGCGGTGGGCTTTTTTCTGCTCTTCTTGATTCAAGCGCATTTCTTCGGCGAAGGTAAGCCACACTTGCCATTTTAGCCAGTGTAAAAATGCTGATTTTACGACAAATAATTATATTAAAATAACAAGCAGTTGTGGTTGCCAGAAGTTCACAGCAGTCAGTTATTAACATTGTCATGACTTTTTATATTTTTCGCGTTATTTTACAGTCAGTAGCCTAATGTCTTTGAGCTGTTCAAATCTGTTTTGTCGCTGTGAAACCTATTCATAAGTGTACAGTTGGCGCAATGTAAATCATGTGGTGACTTTATAGTAATAAAAACGGACCTCTATAATAACTCTAATGATATAAAGATAGTCTAGTTGCATACACACGTTTCAAACACTATCAGCAGCATTTATGACATTATTATATTGCAGAAGTTGCGTGGTGAACTGAACAGCATAAAATGCATAAATTATATACACTACCAAAGCTTATACTAAATGTTCTTAACTGATATAAAGATAAAAACTTTTTAAATAAAATTTTAGCTAAATATATTGTGCATAGAGATTTTTGGAAAGCCCCTTTCTCTACAAATTAAGAAGTTTTATTTATAAAAATATAATTGAAGGAATATTTAAAAAATGTATTGTCTTTTTAAATAATACATTTCCACCGTACCTCAAATATTATGCAGTGTTTTATGGTTATAATGCATTTTATTTTAGATAGTTTTTAGGTTTTATAGAAAATTGGTCATAAGTTAGCCTATAACACAAGCAAAGGTGATTAATTCACCCTATACACTATATAGTATATTTGTATGTATAGTATAATTGTATTATATTAGACTATATAACTGATTATTGTGAACTCCTTGCAGAACATTTTCACAATTTTAAGAGAAAAGCATGTTCTTTTTCATCTTGTTCTGAGTAAGATATTTCACATAAAATATGTTTACATATAGTTCAGAAAAAAATATATAGCCAAAACTATTAACATTACTCTGCAAAATTTGTGAACCCTTGGTTGTGTGTATTAATTATACATTTTATATTTAAAATGTATTGATTATAAATGTTGCATATATTACAAATATCATATAACCCATAATATAAATTAATCATTAATATATATATATATATATATATATATATATATATATATATATATATATATATATATATATATATATATATATATATAGAGTGTGTGTGTGTGTGTGTGTGTACTGTATATGTGTGTGTGTCAGATATTATAACAAAAAGAATAACTTTTCCTAAATTACAATGCAAGGTGGCCCGGTGTTTCAGGGGTCAGCACTATCGCCTCACAGCAAGAAGGTCACTGGTTCGAGTTCCAGCCGGGCCAGTTGGCATTTCTGTGTGGAGTTTGCATGTTCTCCCCTTGTTCAATTGGTTTCCTCCAGGAACTCCGGTTTCCCCTACATGCGGTGTAGGTGAATTGGATTAACTAAATTGGCTGTTGTGTATGAGAGTGTGTGTGAATGTCAGAATGTATGGGTGTTTCCCAGTACTGGTTGGGACTGCGTAAAACATATGCTGGAAGAGTTGGTGGTTCACTCCGCTGTGGCGACCCCTGACAAATAAGGGAATAAGCTGAAGGAAAATAAATGAAATTGCAATGTAGTGTTTTCTAGTTGCAGAGAGTTTGCATGTGCATTCATTTATTTATTATGTCACATATAGTGTAGGCATACAGTATGTGTGTGTACATCAGAGATACTCTGTATTCATCTGCCATCCCGACTGATAAGAAAAAGGCCTTGTGCATGACCTTTCATGTACTTGTCAAGATGTCGTGCTTAAATGCAGCCTTAGGCCAAACCAAGGATAATCTCTTTGAATTGCTACTCCATTTGTGCGCTTAAGGAGATTATATAATAATATTAGCGTTATTTACTGCTATTGTAATGGGATATCATGGGTAAGATTTATGGTTTGATTCACAATTATAAATGGTATTTTGGATAACCGAGATTGGATATAATATCTAGAGCTCAGTCTGACATCTTTTGTTCTTTATATAGTCTGGATAGAAAAAGCAAGCAAATTCTACCTCATAAAATTGATCCATGTTGTGTAAGTCCCTCATTTCAGAAAGATTCATGACTGGTGTGCTTAAATTTTAGTTTTTTTTTAGCCGAGAAAACAGAATTATTGTTCAGAATTCCAAAACTTTCTATGTACAGTTCTTAAAGACATAGTTTACCCAAACATGAGAATTACCTCATTGTTTAGACCCAATCCTAATTCTACCCCTTAGCCCTTCCAATTACCCATACCATTTGGTTCCTGTGTTCCCGTGAACGTACATACAGTACAGCCCTTCAAATTAAGGTTTTTCAGGACCACATTACAAATGTAGAGGTATTAGAAAATTCCCTGACTACACCAGCAACATGGCTATAAAAGTGAGCAAGGAGACCCACACATGTAAAAAAAAAAAAAAAGAAAAAAAAAAAGAGCATTAATTAGATTTTTGATGGCATTAATGTAACCACTGCTAAATAATCCACAACATATTTAAAATTATGATTAACGTTACTTAATGACTTGACACAATATGACAGTCTGTCAGAAAACTCTGGTGGCATTGAATTAGCATTTAACAGCATGTCTGGTATAATGTTACTATTGTTTTTGTGATTACATCCATGAATATCTCTTTGACTACCCGCTCTATCAAAAGGTTGACCATGTTTTGACTGTTTTAAATAATGACTGTTAGAGTCATTTAAAGAATGACTGTTTTAAATAATGGTTCACACTACACAGCATTCTTGGTTTAAAAAAATCAAACAAACATAATCCTGTTGCACTACTACACTTGATGGTTTTATTGTAAAAAACGAACAAACAAGAAAGCGTATTAATTGAGAATCTGAAATATTTTATGGCATTCTTCAAAAAATAAAGATGATTTAATATTCAATTTTTTTTTATTTTGATTATTTAAAAAATAAATAAATTGGTCTTAGACTTCATACACTTACACTTCAAATTTTCTGATTTCTAGTAGTATATGTATTAATTCCGGTACTTTTACCATAAACCGACATATTAACCATTTGGTAGGGGTTGCTATTTTAGAAATTATGGAATGTGTTGGAAAAAAATGCATTGATTGTGTTAACTAGTAACATTAGGAGTCAAGAAATGCAATCCAAACATTTTTTTTTCCTGGTGGGGTTGTTAAAGGGATATGACGCCAGAGGAATTCTGCAGTCGTATGCGCTCAAGTACAGCACGAAATAACTGTGATCAGGGCCGATCACACCGAATCAGATCTGAAAACATGAGAAGCATCTCATCTAATGCTGATTGACATTAGAGCAATGAGCTTCGCTTTTTTATATTACTAGGCAACCACTGTATCAGTTGTTTTGGTGCTGTTGCACAGGACGTCAGGTGCTTTTTCTGCAAAGAGTCAACTTTTTCAACTGCAGGTGAATAAAGCACTTAGACAAAAACACAAGGCGTAAGGATGCATTTCCACTGGCACATTGGTAGCGCAGTGGGAGCGTTTTCAGTTAATACGTACAGAAGATTAGCGTCAGCGTTCATGCTTCTGTGCATCAAATTTAAATTCGATATGAAAGAATTGAAAACACTTGTCTTTAGTGACTACATGATGACATGTGCATGTGTAATAGTGGTGTTCAATTTCTTAGGGGAATTTTCCATAACTACTTCACACACACTTCAAGGGACAAGAGGTAGATGTAGGGGTATAAAATAGAATTGGGATTGTGGTTTTAAATCTTTATGATATGAGTTTCTTTCTTCTGTTGAACACAAAAGAAGATATTTTAAAGAATGCTGGTTGCTGGCACCCATATACTTCCATAGTAGGAAAAGAAAATGCTCACTTTCCTTCAGCTTAGAATGAACCACCCATTACTTTGGCATATGTTTTACGCAGTGGATGCTCTTCCAGATGCAACCTGGCATTGAGAGTACTGTCATTAACCCCCAATGCTGGGAAACGGCCATACACACTCTTTCACCCTTACTCATACACTATGACCAGTTTACTTTATTTAAATCACCTATACCTATGTCTTTAGACTGTGAGGGAAACGGAGCGCCCTAAGGAAACCCATGCGAACATGATTAGAACATGCAAACCGAAATGCCACCTGGCCCAGCAGGGACTCGAACCATCGACCTTCTTGCTGTGAGGTGACAGTGCTAACTACTTAGCCACTGTGCCGCACAAAAAAAGCCTCAATGGGTTCTGGCAACCAGCATGTTTCAAAATATCTTCTTTTGAGTTTAACAGAAGAAAATATCTTAATTAGTTTTCGAACAAGTGAAAGGGAAATAAATGAATTCTCATTTGTGGGTGTACTATCCATTTAAGGCAAGTTAGAATTGCAATATGATGAAAAGCTCTTTATTTTTTTTAACCAATCGATGAGCTTGTAAGTGAACTGATGCTATCAAATAATTACATACAGAGTTCTTTCTGTTTTCGATACCACTATAGGGGTAAGGATCAACACTGAGTAGACTGTGTGTGAGAGCAATCGGCCATTATGTAGAAGCTAGCTTTGAACAGCTTAAAGGTTTGAGTTGGCCTGCCGCCATGGCAAACAAAACACGTTAGCCCAGTTGCCACAGTAACTGGGCTTTTAAGAAAATAATTGGAGAATGCATGGGTTTGCTTCTCACAAAGTGCCAAGGAATAGAGCAGTGACCTCCAGCATAGTGATAGAGAGAACCACAGGAGGCATCTGCCCAAACGCTTTTCATTTCCTACATACAGAGCTAGTGCAACGTTGGGTGTTTGATATTATAATGGACCATTCTCAGACCACAGCTCACATCCTGCAACATTTCTCCAGTCATGTTCTTTTTTATGCCAGTTTTGTTGATGCTCATTTTTGTATCGTCTAGTGGCTTTAAAAAGATCCGAAGCGATACTATGCACTTTCCTAATACACATTTGGTGGTGTTATTGTGAATAATACAAGAGGTGATGTCAAAAAAGTACTTTCATTTATAACGTTCTTCAAGATAATAACTTAGATGCTTCAATAAGTTGCCGAAAGAACTTTGCTTTTTGGCTGATGTCATTTTAAAATAATATTTCTAATACTTAGCACAGTTTCTTGTCGTTGGGATTAATGCAATAATCCACTTTACCTGTAGGCGGATTAAATGAAACCTTACTTTTATATTTGAATTTTTTATATATTGTGTTTCACATGAAAATGCATTGAATTATAGAAGTATAAGAGATAGCAAGTACACCATTTCATATTGAAAACATTTTTTTTTTATCTCATTGGGTGATCAATTGCTTTTAGTATTATTATTTTTTTGATATGATACGCACTGTACAATATCACAAAAAAAGAGGTATACAAATATACTGTACACTCTCAGAAATAAAGGTACAGGAGCTGTCACTGGGCCAGTACCTTTTCAAATAATACATATTTGTATCTGAAGGGTCCATAATAGTACCTCAAAGGTACTTTTTAGGTACATTTGGGCACTAAAATGCACATTTGAGGTACCACTGTGGACTCTTTGGGTACAAATATGTATCTTTTGAAAAGGTACTGCCCCAGTGACAGCTCCTGTACCCTTATTTCTGACAGTGTATATGAAGAAGGATTCATTTCTTTATTGATTTTTTTTTATTGAGGCTACATTTTTGGCCGCATTTGGTGTTGTGGTTGTCATGTCTTTTATATATATTTATCTATTATTTTATGTATTATATTTTGACCTCATTTGATGCTTTGGTTGTAGGCTTAATCAGAGATGGGAAGTAACGAAGTACAAATACTTTAAACTTTACTCCACTATTTATTTTTCTGACAACTTTTTACTTTTACTTTTTTTTACACAATTATTTGTACTTTGTACTCACATTTTTAAACCAGGCTCGTTACTTTGATTTTCGGTTGTTTGGTGGTGCAATCTATATTTCTTGTCATTGCGCAATTTGAACGCCTTTTTGATTTATTTGTCTTTGCGCTCCTGCGTGCTGCCGTGCGCGGCTTTTTCAACCTCTGATCGCGCACTATATTCTTGTTTCATTCATTTTCGGCTTTCAGCTGCAACCCATCACTGGGAAACATCCATACACTCTTACATTCACACACATACACTACGGCCAATTTAGCTTACTCAATTCAACTATACCACACGTTTTTGGACTTGTGGGGGAAACCGAAGCACCCGGAGGAAACCCACACGAACTCTGGGAGAACATGCAAACTCCACACAGAAATGTCAACTGACCCAGCCGGGGCTCGAACCAGCGACCTTCTTGCTGTGAGGCGATTGTGCTACTCGCTGTGCCACCGTTCTGCCCATAGGCTTGTTTATTTAAGCTTAACATCGGAACGGCTAATGTGGATGAGACTGAGGGAGTCCGCAATGTAAACATGATTGATGTCATGTTTATTGTCTATACCGGGTAATAAGATGCGTTTTGGTCAATCGGATCACAAGTAAAACAAGAGAAGCATTCCTGTTCAAATCTGGCATTTAAATGGAGTTAAAGTCCATTGTCCACTTCTGACCATGTTGTACTGTTCTTCTCTGATCTAATACCGTGGGAAAGAAAACAGTCATGTACTTTTTTTTTGTCAACGTTTGTAGAGTTAGTACTAAGGCAATTAAATACCTATGAACACGTTATGCAATGAGGTTTATTTCCTTTGTTTCCAAAGAATTCATATTTCATATTTATACTGTTTTATAGCTTTAACATGTATATTATATAGGCCTACACTGAAGTCTTCATTTAAATTTGTTAGATAGATTGTTAGATACATATTTTAGAACATCAAAAGTATTTAATTTTGGGTGATTTCTGAATAAAAATATATTGCAAAGGATCAGGAATTTATCATGTGAAAAAAAATGATGCAAAAATATATTAACAGCATTAATGACTGTTTAATAAAATATACACAATACTCTGAAAACAAGCACAACAAAAAACTAAAAGTGAAATCAGATGAGCTGCAAGAGTGTGCTGTTTGAAAAAAATGAAGCAGCTTTAGCATAATGCAAACAATTAAATGTAGTCAAATACATTTAGTTTTTTATTTTATCAAAAAAACAAAACAACAACACATTTTGTTCATTGGACAAAATGAAGTGTTAAATTTAAGACATTTATTAGTTATAAATACAGTACTGTACAGAAGAATTACGTAGAATATACAAACGAGTATTGCAGTTGTACTTAACAGCCATAAAGTTAAGTTTTGTGTTCAGGTGATGATACACACAGGGGAAATTTTTGAGCAGTGTTGCTGTCCAATGGTATAGAGTGATGTTGCTTGGCTACTTTGCTGCTGAATTGGGTAATGATGTGTACAGTACATTTCTTTTTTGGGGGTGAGATTTGGTGCAAACTTGCAAACGTGGCACGTGCAAACACAGGGCTCAACCTGTGCAGTGTACATGCCCTTTTGAGTCTGGGATATAAAGTGCCCTTCCAAAATTGAAAGTAAGTACCCCGCCCCCCCTGGGAACCGGGACTGTATTTTACCAGTATTTTTTGTATTTTACTCTTTTACCAGAGTCGATTTAACATGAGTATCTGTACTTCTACTTGAGTAAAGGATGTGTGTACTTTTTGCCATCTCTGAGTTTAATATTGTACATATTAAAAAGAAGAGAAAAACAAGAACAAAAAAAAACAAAAAAACAAATGTTTTAATTTTTGTGAAACTCAAATTAACTTTTGAAAATCAGGGTTATGCCACCATACAGTGGTTCATAATGTAAAATGTTGCCTAAAATGAATATTACCATATCTGAAGCAATGGGATCTGTCTTTTTTATTCGAAATGTCATTAGTGTCAGAAGAAATGTTTAGAATAAATGTCATCAGTAGGTTACAGAATCAAACAAATCACATTTTACTCAAAGACATAACTATAAATTGTAAATACTGGGAAGCAAAGAATATCCATAGCTGTACAGTAAATCAGAGATTAATTATACACAGTATATATCCTTTGCCACTTCAAAAAACTATATCTCTTTTCCCATTGTGTTGAGGTCACGATGACACTCAAAGCGAACTAAGAGAAATGCTCAAAAAACCCATACAATGCGACTGCTAAGCATTTCAAATGAACAGTTGGCTACAAAGATAAGCATTGCGGCGGCCACCTGAACTCCCCAGCAGTTGCTAATTGAAGAAACTAGCTTGAAAAAAAGGACAACTGCCAGACTAAAACCAACAGAGAAGAACGCTGTGGATACAGCGTCCTAACAAAGTGTACCGCATAAGTTTGAAACATTCTAAATAAATTAGATTAAAACACTCCCCAGGAGTCGGGCACAAGCAGACATCTAGCACTTGCAGTTTGCAGGGGCTCTTTGGTATGATTGGACTTTAGAAGCAAAGATTTTGGCTGCCTGCTGAGCTCAGAGGCCAGCCAGACTGACCTGGCATCAGGTCCAATCTCAGTCTGACTGTCATTACTGACTCTAAAGGAGACCCTCGTCCCCCGCCGGCCCTCCCTCCGACTACTGCACCAATCTAGACAAGGATAATAGGTGTATAGGGTGACAGGAAGGAATATATACTGCCCAGATAAAGTGTCCTTAGCTCTTAAAGCAAGTTACTGGAGGTGGAAATTATGATACAGCAACTGGCTGACTTGTCATAAAAAAATCTGACTTAAAATATATGGTACAAGACTTAAAATCATCATTTTGAGGGTGCAATAATTCTGTCTGCTCAATATAATAACTGTATTTTTATGGTCTTGCCACTGTTTCTGAGGAGGAGGAATATGATTTGGAAACAGACCTGCTTTCAAGAGTTTAAAATGATGGCTCATCTGTGCATTTGGCAGTGCCTGACTTTGCATTCAGTTTATACGGGAACTAAACTATTTTACTAAAATAAAAGCTAAAATAAAATTATACATTTATTTGGTCACACTTTACTGTAAGGTTGTATTAGTTAATGTATTTGCTAACATGAACAGTACATTTGCTGTATTTACTCATCTTTGTCAATGTTAGATAATAAAAATACAATTATTTTTAGCTCATTTTTACTCACCATGCATTAACTGATGTTTACAAGCATGAATTTGGGTTTTAATAATCCATTAATAAATGTTAATCTATGACTAATAACTGTATTGTTCATCTTAGTAAATACATTAACTAACGTTAAAGGTGCAGTAGGTGATTGTCTTCAGAAACATTTTTTGTTGTGCTGGTTGAAAGTCTCTTCACATTTCAATAGTAATGATTAAAGTAAATGATCTAAATGTATTTATACGTATTTTTATATTCTGGATAAGGCATAAAACTAAAAATGTTCATCCAATTAAATATTGTCAGACCGACAAATCACTCAATTACGCCAGGTATCTCAAACTGTCTGTCAACAAATTTAAATTTGAATTTCCGCGCAGCCTCTTTAAAGGGCCACGAAACCCCCCTGTCTCAGCAGGGTATTTTCACACCTCTAGTTTGGAAAAAGTCAGGAAAGTGGGTGAGTCCAGCTCTGTTTAGGTGGCAGTGTCAGGGGAGCGAAATAGGGATGGGTTTGAATAAAAACGGGAGTTTCCTTTTGGGCATGCGCTGATTTTCACAGAGGAAACACAGACACAAGGGAGAAAGACAGTGACTGTTTACATGGACATCAGTAATCAAATTATTAATTTGTCGACTTTAACTGCAGTTTGGCACTTTCATTCAGGAATATTTCATGCATGCCCCCTGTGACAAACGAGATATTGGATGCAGGAACTGCTGGAAGAGTGTAGTTTTAATGGAATGTTTGATACCGCACGGCGAATGGGAGAAAATAAAAATCCTCCGCATTTTTCGGTAGCCTAGATGCACTCGGTAGGTAGCGTCAGAAGGCTGTGTGTGTATAGACTAAAATCCTACACAACGGTAATAGTTTGATTAAAGTGTTTACATGTTTACACTTGGAGAGCAGCATTTACAGTGGATCTTTCAGTCCATAATATTGTAGTGATATTAGCGTACTGTAAATGAACTTAGAAATCATTTTGACTAAGGTATGTCTTTAAACACTGAAAGAGCACTGCTGACGATTCAAACTAACTTAGCCATGTGAATAAACAAACAAAGACCACTGATCGATCACTTGCCAAATTTGTAGAGACAGGACAATCAACACCAACTGGAACCGTGTCTTTTTTTAAAGTAGATGAGCAGCAAATCGGGATTTCACCATTTCCAGATGCGAAAAGCTCTCGGGTAAACAGTGTTCCTTACAAACGTATTTTTGTCATGTCGTGTGCACTGTTATCCACACGTGAGTCCAGCTGCACTCTCATAGCGGGAAATGAAAACAAAACCTTCGTTACAGCACATTTATAAACCCAACACTAACGACCCGTGTCTCTAAACAATTCTTCTTCTTCCACTTGTTTTGGCAACACAACGTGACGTCTCTCTGCCGTATGAACACTGTAACAGGTAAAAACAGTCTTTGAAGCTGTATCATGCTTATTAATGAAGTTGAACCTCATAGACAATAGAGCGCGCTGATTGGTTTGAACCAAGTCTTTGTCATGAATTAATGCTGCACACTCAGAGATGTCACAATGTACTCGCAGGTACAGACATCCACTCTCCACGCTGGAATACACGTAAGGATCTATTCGGCATGACGCAGGTTTAAAAATTTGTTTCAAACCGGAAGAACAAATTTGCTCGAAATAACGCAAAAACAACCAATTTTCATTTTTTTTGTGAAATGTATGTCTTAATTGTGTTTTTAGCAGCATGGGACACATATATGACTGTCAACAGCTCAAAAAATGTGACCCTTTAAGCACACAGATATGTCACTCGAGCGTACATGTGAAGCACGGATCTACCGCTGACAGAGAGACGTCATCAGGCAAACTCTGCATCAACCTGAACTTCTTTCTGAAAGACCAACGTGGCCTTGTATGCATGAAAAGAAAGATTGTTTCCAAAAATGCAGAATCAAAACTTTTCTAAACCCTGAATCAATATCGGAATTACTTTTGCACGCTGAAGGGAAATGACGTTATGCAGTTCAAAACAACGATCTGAAGGGTGGCACCACGGCTGAAGTGTTTCTTTTAGACAGGTATGTTTTAAAAATATTTTAGCCATGCAAAGCTTTTGTAGATCGTGTTCTCGTTTATGAATGGGTTTATATGCACTGAAATGTTGTTCAGCCACTGAAAATGTCCGGCAAAAGATTGACTATTTTCAAGTTCATGGAGTAGCTACCTTTTACAGCATCGATAATATGGTCGGTTAAATAGACCTAAGCATTCATTTAGTTGTTCAAGTGAAAAAGGAGCTGAAAACAAGCGATGTACGAGGATCAGCGAGCACAAAAATGAAAAGTCACTCATTGTCTTGGTAATGTAAACGTAAGTGCAATGTAAAAAGATGACAGGATATTTCTGTTTTTAGCACTCCTTTTTTTCTGATCTAATTTTTATTTAGTTTAATAACAAAACATAAGTAAATGCGCTGTTCTGCCTAACCAGCTTTACTGAGGTGATGTTTGATTTCTATTCACACATTCGTTCATTTTTGAACAGTGACAGCCTGTGACACAGTTTTGGGGAAATATAATTCCTGCACCCGCTGGCCTGTCAACTACTACGCTTGATAAAGTACGTGTCTCCACAGAGTTTTCTAACTGGTGAATGACATGATCTAGTGTGATATCTAATCAGTGCGTGTTCGTGCGTTAATGCCTTAAGGAGGCGTGGCTTAGGACGGCAGGGGAGGGTCGTAAAATTTTAAGCTATTATGCTAATGCATTCTGACAGATCACCTAGTGCACCGTTAACTAATGAAACCTTATTGTAAAGTGTCACCATTTTAAGTAAGCAAGCAAGTAAATAAATAAGTAAGTAAGTAATGATACAACATGTATTACAGCCACAATATGTTTTCTGGATAATAATTTATGGGAAAAATATTATTTGACTATATTATATATATTAATTTGACTAATTGGTTATGGATTTTAGTAATGGTCTTTTGTTTTGAATTCTCAGAAAAATGTATAAAATATTTGTGTCATATCTTAATTTTTCATTACATTTTTGACTTAAAAAATCACTGATTTTTTTTGTTTTTTGAACATTGAATCACAATGTAATTTATATAAAGGGCACACAAGAGATAAACTTAAGCCTATAGTGACTTTAAACATTGGCAGATCGCTGCTGTGTTCACACTATGCGAAACTATGTAAATTATTCAGAAAAGGATGGTCGCACACTACATGATCTGACAACAACTCTTTTACCCACAACTCTGTACACCCCCCAATCCATAGACAATAAATTGTCGAGGGTGAAACTGTCAGAAAGAGCTGTACACTATTGGCTGCTTGTGTGATGATGAAATCACTGAGGCTGTGTTTGAAATCTCTCTGAAAGCATTCAAGGGAGCATTTGTGAGCGTCGTCAATCAGCTGATCTGTCAGCAGATCGATTGCTCGTATATCTGCACAGTTCAGCTGATAGATATGGATTTAATATGCCCTCGTGTCTGTGTAAACGCAAGCTGAAGTGAGTGCATTCTGACCAATCACAGACATTTCTGTCTGAGCTTGTGAAGACAACGGCCATTCAGCTCATGACATGCTTTCTCTCATTGGCTGCAGCTCTTCACTACATTGATATGGGGTCAAGTTGGCCAGTTTAGCATGCTACATATAGGAGTTTTGTCTGCGAGGTGTTGTCGACAAGTCAGCAAGCCTTGTTGATGTGTTGTGCAGTAGTTCATACATAAAGATCGCTGATCACCAAGCCCCTGCTGATTTTCCCCTGATACCAGCCTTATCTGAACCTGATCAAATAGAGCTTAAATTCCTGTAGTGTAAACTAGGCATTTAATGTGTACATATTAGCCCTATAAAATCATACAATCAAGACTTTATATGATCAAAATAAAACACAAATGTTTTAAAATCTCTTCAACAATAGCATTAAAAGAATCATGCTAAAGTATATTTATCAGATATGACGTATTTGTACAATCAATCAACTTTGTAGGCCTACTGAATTGCACAGAATTGCAAAAAAAATTACAGAGCTTTCATAATAAAGCTAAAAATTTTAATGCCACCTAAAGGCTTATTGGAGAATTATTGGGAGATTGGATTGAGAGCAATGGATTACATTTAATACCATTCTTATATATTATTATAATGTAAATATAATTCCTTTGCATTAGTTGACCTAAATTAAGTAAAACTAAGAGTAATTAACTGAGTTTCTGTATTCTCACCATTATAAGTCTGATGTCTTATGTAGTTTAAAATAAAAAGTATCAGAACATGATATATCAGAACTACCTTAGTCTTTCGTGGCATAGATTCAACAAGGTACTGGAAATATTCCTCAGAGATTTTGGTCCATATTGGCATGATAGCATCACGCAGTTGCTGCTGCAGATTGGTGATCCATGATGCAAATCTCTTGTTCCACCACATCCCAAAGGTCCTATATTGATTGAGATATGGTGACTGTGGAGGCCATTTGAGTACAGTGAACTCGCTGTCATGTTCAAGAAACCAGTCTGAGATGATTTGCGCTTTATGACATGGCGCGTTATCCTGCTGGAAGTAGCCATCAGAAGATGGGTACACTGTGGCCATAAAGGGATTGACATGGTCAGCAAAAATACTCAGCTAGGTTATGGCAATGACACATTGCTCAATTGGTACTAATGGGCCCAAAGTGTGCCAAGAAAATATCCCCCACACCATTACACCACCACCACCAGCCTAAACCGTTGATACAAGGCAGGATGGATCCATCCTTTCATGTTGTTGACGCCAAATTCTGACCCTACCATCCGAATGTTGCAGCAGAAATTGAGACTCATCAGACCAGCCAACATTTTTCCAATCTTCTATTGTCCACTTTCTGTGAGGCTGTGCGAATTGTAGCCTCAGTTTTCTGTTCTTAGCTGACAGGAGTGGCACCCGGTGTGCTCTTCTGCTGCTGTAGCCCATCCGCCTCAAGGTTCGTCGTGTTGTGCATTCAGAGATGCTCTTCTGTATACCTCGGTTGTAACGAGTGGTCATTTGAGTTACTGTTGCCTTTTTATCAGCTCAAACCAGTCTGGCCATTTTCCTTTTACCTCTGGCATCAACAAGGCATTTGTGCCCACAGAACTGTCGCTTACTGAATATTTTCTCTTTTTCGGACCATTCTCTGTAAACCCTAGAAATAGTTGTGCGTGAAAATCCCAGTAGATCGGCAGTTTCTGAAGTACTCAGACCAGCACGTTTGGCACCAACAACCATGCCACGTTCAAAGTCACTTAAATCACCTTTCTTCCCCATTCTGATGCTTGATTTGAGCTTGCAGATCGTCTTAACCATGTCTACATGTGTAAATGCATTGAGTTGCTGCCATG
Source organism: Danio kyathit (assembly GCA_903798195.1). Lineage (NCBI taxonomy): Eukaryota > Metazoa > Chordata > Actinopteri > Cypriniformes > Danionidae > Danio > Danio kyathit. Next base: position 26,444,948 of record LR812543.1, read on the forward strand.
TGATTGGCTGATTAGAAATTTGTGTTAACTAGCAGTTGGACAGGTGTACCTAATAAAGTGGCCGGTGATTATATATTTATATATATCTGTTAAAAGTTTTGCGATTGATTCAGAGCACATAGGCTATAGTACACTGAGCTTGTTTTCATTTCTCTTAGTCCAGAAGATGAAATTAGCCCAATGATTTATTGAAATAACTTTCCTTCAGTTTGCATTACATTGAATAACCTTATTTATTTATTTATTTATTTTTATTAATTAGAAAGTCATCTTTTTTTTGTGATCTTATCTGACCTTTCTGGTTTTTGTCTTGAATTTGAATCGGTACTGTGCTGAACTCAGACTCTGCTGATTATTTTATATCGCACTGTCTGTCTGTCTACACTATCCTCTAATTTTCTTCTCACAACTCCCATCATCTCAAAACATTACATTATTCATACATGCTTTTGTAACCAGTGGTGTTTCTTAATGAAAACATCTTACAGTCAAGCAAGGCCAATTGACTTGCTATGCAAGGCAATAATGCCGGCATAAAGCGTTCAGTTATAGAATTGAACCGAACGATCTTGGCATAAGAATGAAGGCTGATAGCGTCGTGTGGCACTGGTGGAGTCCAGCATCGGTCCCCTGATGATAGACTCCCTTTTCACTCCATCACTTTTCTGACAGCCTGTAAAGGATAGCTTTTGAATTTCAGATCAGCACAGCCAGCAAGTCTCCATCTCTGAGATGCATGGTTGGCAGCCCTTTCATCCCTAAAACGCATGCACTGGAGTATACAGGAGATCCTGCAGAGAGAGCGAGGAGAGGTTGGAGATGAATCAGACATTTGGCTGTCAGCGGGGCTATTTAAACAGACAGGGAGGGCGTATCATCTATCAGGAGCTGCGCCGCTTAACACGTCTAAGCTGCGGCACTTAGAGACGTTTTAGAACAATGCGAGCAAATCTCAAGCTTATCAGAGCGTTTTGGGCCTGTGACCATTAGCAAAGTGTCGACTTGCATTCTTGCCATGTTAATGATGTCATAACGTCTAATCCTGGAGTGATCCTGCCGTGGGCTGCTCTATTAATACCAGTGTCTCACATTCACTGTGTTTAATTGTGTTTTCCTCGGAATGATCACAACACTGTTATACTTTAATGATTGTTTGTTCTGACTCATGGGGCAAAGAGAAAAGTAAGGGAAGAGGATAAAAGAAGGACCATGATTCCCGGTTTTATATTCTTTTTTTCAAGTGGTGGACAGTAACTAATTATTTGTACTTTGCTACTGTACTTAAGTACATATTTTAAGTATCTGTACTCTATGGGAGGATATTTATTTTAAGTACATGTTTGCTTTTACTTCACTACATTCCAAAACAAAATGTAGAGAATGTCTACACTACATTTACTAAAAGAAATTGAGTAAAAGGTTATTTTGAAGGGGAGAAGATTTCACCTGCCCAGAGATGAGGTAATGGTGTTTATTTTGTAAAAATGCAGACATTCAGTTACTAGTTAATTAGTTTACTAATTGCACCAAACTATTAATTTCTGAACTGGTCTGATATCTGTACATGTGTCAACAACTCATTCAATTTTCTGTTTAAGCGAAGTCCAATTAATATTTAATCATTAATTTATTTAAATTAATAAATAATTCATGATTCAAATAATCAATTCAAAGTGAGTCTCCAGTAATTGATTCACTGATTCAAATGATCCATTCAGAGTGAATCCCCAGTAATCGATTCACTGAGTCAGATGATCTGTTCGGAGTGAGTCTCCAGTAAATAGGTGCGTTCGACTTCATGCAGCGCTGCGCAGATCGATCGAAATCGTGACTGTCACATGTGGCATCAAAGTATCGCGACAGCCCTCCGACATCGGACGACTGACTTAGCCCGTGCAGCGTCTGAAGAGCATCTGCACGAGCTCTGATGACGACACCGATATTACACGATTGGCCGAGTTCACAACATGACAACAACCACGTGTGTTTCGGGTTTATTATTGGACAACTTCCGTCTCACAAATTTTGAACACATCATGCTTATTAAAAGACTACAAATATTTTACTGCAGTAATCATCTTTTGTTAAATGATCTGGTTATAAAGGCTAGAATGTTTGCACAGGTTTATTTTCGACCTTTTTTTATACAGACTATTGTATTCAGCTCCATAAACAATTTAAATGATATATTTTAGTAAATAACCTAAATATTAACTCAAATAAGTCTTACAGACTTGAAATAAAAGAATTATCATCATATCCTGCCACCCTAAAGGTTTCTTAACAAATTAAGTTAAAGAACTATTTTATTAAATAATTATAATATAATTTTTAGAATTATAAAATATATATATTTTATTTCCTGTTTAGCCGTTTATTCAGTTTTAAAAGTGACATTGATATATCTGCTCTTTCTGGGAAACTTCTACTTAAAGTGTAGCTCACTTATTTTAGGAATGTCCCTTTGTTCAATCTTTTTGGATTAAATTGCTTTTTTGAAAATACTTTCATTATCCAAAATAATCTAAATTATTGTATAAATTAATCAAAACACCTTGTTTTGGGGTTTACACTAATATCTATTGGAAAGTTTTATATCTATAAATGTATAAACCCCTTTAGCATACAAGAATTATTAGCCTAGAGCAGGGGTCACCAAACTTGTTCCTGGAGGGCCGGTGTCCTGCAGATTTCAGCTCCAACCCTAATCAAACACACCTGAACAAGCTAATCAAGGTCTTACTAGGTATACTTGAAACACCCAGGCAGGTGTGAGGCAAGTTGGAGCTAAACCCTGGAGGGACACCGGCCCTCCAGGACCAAGATTGGTGACCCCTGGCCTAGAGTGATGTTTAAACTCTTAGAATTTGTGCTTATTGTATTGTATTTAATAGGCCTGTTCGTTTTTGTGTTTATATTACCCTCTCGTTTCCCCTTATTTCTCTCATGCATTTGTAATATATTTAATTCATAAATCACTTATTGTTTAAAAATGAACTATAGTTTGTAGAGACTGTATTGTGTTTTATTTGTAAATATTTTGTTGTTATAAATAAAAAATGATGACGCCATGTGATCAGTCATCATGACTGCCGCAACTTTGAACCCCGAAGTGTCCGGCTTGACGGCTTCGTTTTCAACTCCGCCTCCGCCTGCGCTCGGCTAATCTCGTTGATCACCGGCTGCAGCTGTCTTTCATGTCGAACGCACCTACTGATTCACTGATTCAAATGATCCATTCAGAGTGAGTCTCCAGTAAATGATTCACTGATTCAGATTATCTGTTTGGAGTGGGTCTCCAGTAAATGATTTACTGATTCAAATGATCTGTTCAGAGTGAGTCTCCAGTAAATGATGCACTGATTCAGATGATCTGTTCAGAGTGGGTCTTCAGTAAATAAGTTACTGAATCAAATGGTCTATTCAGAGCGAGTCTCCAGTAAATGATGCACTGATTCAGATGATTTGTTGGGAGTGGGTCTCCAGTTAATTATTCACAGATTCAAATAATCCATTCAGAATGAGTCTCCAGTAAATGATTCACTGATTTGAATGATACGTTCTGAGTGAGTCTCCAGTAAATAATTTACTGATTTAATTGATCTGATCATAGTGAGTCTCCAGTAACTGATGCACAGATTTAGATGATCTGTTCTGAGTGACTCTCCAGTAAATGATTCACTGATTCAGATGATCTGTTCGGAGTGAGTCTCCAGTAAATGATTCACTGATTCAGAAGGTTTTTTTTTTCAGAGTGGGTCTCTAGTTAATCAATCACAGATTCAAATAATCCATTTTTTTTGTTGCTCAGATTGGCTTTTTGCCAATCACACTGATTAATACTTTCATGAATTGGGCTGATTTAATCTGTTCTTGAGTCAACAATGCATCGATTCAAGTGATCCAGAGTAAGCCTCTAGTTAACATGTCATGAGGTGCGTTCGACATGAAGCACATAACCGGCATGCACCGCTTTAAGACAGATTTCGATCGGTCTGTGTAGCGCTGTATAGATTCAGACAATCCATTTAGAGGGAGTTTCTTGTTAACAACTAATTGATTCAAATAATCCATTCAGAGTGAGTCTCCAGTTATCAAGCCATTAATGTTAGTGATCCATTCAGAACAAAACTCTAGGTAATGAGTAATTGATTCAAGTGTTAAGAACTCATTGATTCAGATGATCTTTTTAGAGCGAGTCTCGTTAATCAGTCATTAATTCAATTCATTCAGAGTGAGTCTCCTCTTAATGAGCCATTGATTTAAATGATCAATTCAGAAGACTCCAGTTAATGAATAATTAATTTACCAACTCATTGATTCAAATGATCCTTTCAGAGCGAGTCTCCAGTTGATTCATTGATTCAAATGATCAATTGAGAGCGAGTCTCCAGTTAATGACTTATTGACTCAAATGATCTAGTCTGAGTGAGTTTCAAGTTATCAAGTTGATTCAAATGGTATATTGAGAGCAAGTCTTAACACCTCATTGATTCAAATGATCCATTCAGTAGCAAGTCTCTCTTAATAATGATCGATTGACTCCAAAGATCTGAGTGAGTCTCCTGTTTCAACTCACTGATTCCAATGATCCATTGAGAGCGAGTCTTCGGTTAATGTTTTATAGACACAAATGATCCAAACAGAATGACACCAAACAACTTCCCTGCCCAAAGGATCATGCGGCCAGAAATGTCCATTCAAAATACTTCATTCCGACTTACATTTCAAAGTGGCCAATTTTGAGCACTTTGGTTTGGAACAGTACTTCAGTATGGTGGTCTTGATTGTTTTCATTTAGAAGTGCCTTTTGGATGGTGATGTATTCCATTTAGAATGTACCACAACTCTCCAGTTAATGGCTCATTGATTCATTCAGAGTGAGTCTGCAGTTAATGATACACTGATTCAAAAGAGCCAGTCAGAGAGAGTCGCTAGTTATCGATACACTGATTCAAAGGATCCTGTCAGAAAGAGTTTCAGTTTATTTGTTGTGTTCAGTAATCTTACTCTGTATAAGTTAAGAACAGAATATCACCTGAGCTTGTGTGACTGTAGCTGATGGTGGGGTAAAGGGTGAGTCTCACTGATGGGCAGGCCCACACAGAATCCTCAGATTTCCACAGATTTTTAGCCCATCATTGATTCTGTTTATTTACTTTTGTAAATGTGTGTACATTTATATTTATTCATTTTTTAAATTAATTTCCGTAATATTTTTCCTAATATGGAAATATTTATATGATTTATTTACAATACAGTATGTAAAGTAATATTTTCTGTCTTTTAGTAGATATATTATATGAGATTCTTGTTTCGTTTACCAAATAAAGTGGATCTAATTGGATTTGCATTGTAAACATTAAATAAATGTTAAAAAGGTATTATTTTTTTATTTCATATATTAAGGTTTTAGTTATGATGCTCCCAAAATCATTCCACATAAATCCGCAGATTTGTAACAAAATTCTGTGCAGAAATAGCAAAAAATGTCCGCACATTACTGTTCACCACCAGAGGTAAAATGGGAATTTTAAGAATCTATATTGATCGAGCCTAAGTTCAATAAATCTCACCAAATATTTTTTTGCTTTAAGTTTATATGAAGCAAAATCTTACTTTTAAATTCTGTAAACTTATCAAATTCAGATCTAAATCATTTTGGATCATCAAAAATGGTCCAATGGTCCTAGCTGTTACGGATGAATAATGACTTCTTGAATTAAATTTGACAAAAGTGCAGTGTTTTTTATTTTAAATTTGACGATTTATACTTAAAACACTACAGGATATTGCATATACTGTACATATAGTACAGATAGGTACACGGTTTAAATATAAATTAAAGCCAGTTTAGTTTTCATAAGCTTCAGAAATGTAACACATTTTCACTTTCTAAAACATAAAAGTCACTTTTCTTCATGAGTCACGGCTGCATCTAAAATGGCAAGCATGTTTTCAGAGTGTATCATGAAGAGAGAGCAATTATCAGTTTGAAGATCATTAAAACTGAACTGTATTAGAAATTACTTTTAGAGGAAATTGCATAGAATGCAAGCAAGACAACTTTAAAGGTGCAGTAGGGGATTGTCTTCAGTAACATTTTTGTTGTGCTGGTTAAAAGTCTCTTCAAATTCCAATAGTAATTCATTCATTCATTCATTCATTCATTCATTTTCTTTTCAGCTTACTCCCTGATTATTAATCTGGGGTCACCACAGCAGAATGAACCACCAACTTATCCAGCATATGTTTTACACAGCGGATGCCCTTCCAGCTGCAGCCCATCACTGGGAAACATCCATACACACTCATTCACACACATACACTACGGACAATTTAGCTTACCCAATTCACCCATGCCGCATGTCTTTTGGACTTGTGGGGAAACAGGAGCACCCGGAGGAAACCCTCGCGAACACAGGGAGAACATGCAAACTTCACACAGAAATGCCAACTGACCCAGCCGAGGCTTGAACCAGCGACCTTCTTGCTGTGAGGCGATTATGCTACCCACTGCACCACCATGACGCCCCAATAGTAATGATTAAAGTAAATGATATAAATGCACTTATGTATATTTTTATATTCTGGATGAGGCATAAGACTAAAAAAATGTTTGTCCAATTAAAATTTGTCAGGCCGATAATTCCCATAATTCTGATAAGTAGCACAATCTGTCTGTCAGCAAATGTAGATCTGTACATCTGCACACCCCTATTCACGCAGACAGATTAACAGTTTGCGCATGCACATGCACCACGTTCACGTGCACGTGCACACAAGAGAGTGACAGCAGTAAATGCAAATGCTGAATCAAAACTTTGAAATCCTAAATCAATATAGGAGTTACTTTTGCACGCTGGAGGAAGGATGACACCATGGCTGAAGTATTTCTTTTAGACAGGTAATGTTATGTTTTAAAAGTCTTTTAGTCGTGCAAAGCTTATGTAGATCCTGTTGTTACGAATGGGCTATATGCACAGTAGTGTCGTTCAGCCACTGAAATCTTCCGACAAAAGCTTAATGTGACTATTTTAATAGTAGTTTTACTAGTTTCATAAGGTACTTTTTACAGCATCCATAATGTAGATTTTTATTTATTTTAACAACAAAACATAAGTAAATAGCCTAGTAAATTCCACCTAGCCTGCTTTACTGAGCTGAAGTTGGTTTTATAATTATCACATAGGTTCATTTTTGAACAATGACAACCTGTGACGTGCTCCCTATATTGCTTACCATAAAACTTTGAATATTCGGTCTAAAAAAAGTAAGTTATGGACAAAGTTTAGGACAAAGTGTGTGAGAGAGTGAGACCAGCCATCTTTGCATGCATGAAATATTGCACATTATGACGTATGAAGTTTTGATTGCTACACAACTGAAAACGTGCTAGATATAATACAGTTTTTCATTTGGACTTGTAGTATTATAAAGTATTATAACGTTTTCTAACTGGCAAATGACATGATCTAGTGGGTTGTCTACTATCATCTTTAGGGTGCGCGTTCGTGATTTCAGAAGGAGTGGCTTTGGACGGCAGGGGACGGACTGTTTCTCAAAGATATTATGCTAACGGATAGCATTTTGACAGATCACCTACTCCACCTTTAAGCATTTAAAATCATTCCAAGTGGATGATGAAATGTTCAAAAGATTTAGGGCATAAGGGGCATAACTCGGAATACAGCACAACCAGGAACTTCTAACAGAGTAGCTCCAACCACAAAGTTAAGTTTTGCAAGTGTTCATTTAAAGAATAGATTTGGGAACATACTGTACTAGCTCAATATTAGTTACTGTGGCCAGGGGCGGAGTGGACATTTTAAAAAGGGGGGTGGGGGGTGGGTGGTGGCAGCTGTATGAAATCCAAAAGTTTACATTCTTAGTCACCTGTTTCTAAATGGTCTGTCTCTAAAAGTGAGGGGGACATATCCCCCCCGTCCCCCCCGGTTGCTACGCCCCTGACTGTGGCTAAAAAGTGACAGTTTTGCTAAATCTATGCACTATACCATATATGTAGCTAGTAATATTAAATTGACTCATAAAATGAAGGTCAATAATCAGCCCTACAAGCTAAGGTGGTGGAAAACAGCAGCAAGGGTGGTGTTGGGTTTGCCATAAAGCCACGGCCGGGCTGAATGAATGTGTGAGAGATTTAAGGAGGGGCTCACAGTCTGCATTCAGTCACTGCAGAGCCAGACTTTGCTGCTGGCATGCTGATTAGCCTCCATGAATGGCTCTATGGACGCCTCTCTCCCCGGCATCTATCAGAGCCCAGTCATTACAGCTTATTTGGAGCTGAAGTTGTAGATGAATGGTGAAGCTTCTTCCTTCAGCTTTGGAGTAGGGCTCACCTCTTGGGCACTGTGAGTAAAAAGTGAGAGAGAGAGAAAGAGCGAGAGAGAGAAGAGAGGCTGCATGGGTGTTGGAAAACATGATATGATGAGATGATAACTTTCTTAGAAATGGGGGGAAAAAGGCTGTGCACTGATTCTGAGCTGCATTTTGACCTCCCATATAAAGACATATGCTGAGCGATCAGCAATATACGCTGAGCGAAACAATATATAAATATATATATATATATATATATATATATATATATATATATATATATATATATATATATATTGTTTACTACTGAATGAACTGGTTGTTAAAAGTATTTGTTAAGATCTTACTGTTTTTTTGTTTTGGTGATTAAAGCAAATGTTCTCGATATATATCACAATGATCTTGTGTTCTGAAACAATAATTATGTGAATTTAAAATATGTGCAACTACAATGAAATCAGATTTGAAAGAATGACTAGTGATAAGTGTGATCTGTTTATAGTTTTGTAGGAAGATATTTGAAAATGTAAACTCATGAATATAGCACCAAATCAATTAATAAAAACTGTAATAAAATGTAAACTATCAGTAATATTCTGTTGTTTTTAAAAATAATATTAATAAAGTTATGGCTATACATCTTTCTTTTTTTTCTCACTGTTCATTTTAATCCTTTAACTAACATTTATTATGTGATTTATTTTTTTTCTTCATTTGTTTACTATGAACATGCATGTATACTAAAGTAATTCACTAAGTATTTTGTTATAGCATATTATTCACCAGCATGGACCACGCCACACTTTGAGCTAGACATTATTGTAGGGCTGTAGGGATGAAAGGGATGGTAAGGGAACAGTGGGATGAAGGGGAAAGGAAGTAAGAGTATAAACATTGAACAGGTAGGTAAGTTGATTGGGCGTCTTACGATGATGCCCAGAGACTCAGAGTGGGCGTACCATCTCTGTAATAATTTGGTAAAGTGATTGGACCCCCCGATTCAGGGTTATATGATTGTTAATGGGAAGCAAGGAAATAGAGGGAGGAAGGGTGGGTTCGAGAGAACTAGAAAAACAGTGCTAGAGGGCTGGTCTGCCTTAAATAAGTTTTAGGAAGTTGGTTAAAGAGACAAAGTGAGGCGTGGATTTGCTTCTGATCCTTTGTTAACAAGTTAACTCCTTTTCAAGAGTTCACACCTTGATATTGCTTGATAATAATAGCAGTTTTGGCATGCTGTCCCGGCTGAGAACCCTGAGCTCGGAGATAATTGTGCCCAGGGCTCCCGCCTGGTCAATGAGCATGTAAGATCAGGTAGTTCTCAAGAGCTCCCCTTGGTGAAAGAGGAAAGGGGGAGATGGGGTGGATGGGGGGGATTCTTCAAAAAACGAAGATAAGGGAGTAACGCTAGACGGGCTATTTATAGTGAGTTTGGAATGATTAGATTGGCTTACTAATGATTACAGATGAGAGACCAGCCACGATCAATCATATCACATGCTCCTCTTGAAATTAGTTTGTGAAATTTCACTTAAAGTAATTTTTTTGCAGCTTATTGTCAATACTGTGACAGTACTCACAATATTCAGAATAAGTATACTATGATAAAAGCTTCAGCAATTAACTGCAACAAGAACACTTTATATTGTCATATTGTCACGTAATAGACATGATCGCTTTTTGGTTCCCAAACACTAATGTAGTATTCAATCCATTTATTATGAAAATTCAGACATTTACATTCTCATTTACTCCTCAAAAAACGACACATTCTTTAAATGTATTTTTAAAACATTCTCGACAGCTATTTATTGTTACAATATGTTTTTTCCACCCAAAATGAACTGGTGTCTGAAGGGGTTTCGAGGCCCTGGAGAATTTTTTGGCATGTCTGGGCATTTGTGCTTATTTTGTTTCTCATAAATATATTAATGGCTACATTCTGATGACACTGTATTCAGCCCAAACTGTGCAACAATATGTAAGCAGCATGTGTATACAAGTTTGTATTTATGAGAAAATAAGGGATTTTGTGTACTGAATGAGGTTATATCCTCCACTGAATAAAATCACTGACCCCAGAGAGACAGTAACACACACGCATGCAGGCACACACGCGTGCACGCGCACACACAAATGTATTAAAATAGTAGTGCTTTTTCAATAAAAGAAAGTGCTAGACATTTGTCATTTGTATAAATAAACCTTAAAGGGCAGCTATGATGAAAACCAACTTTTGTAAGCTGTTTGGACAGAACTGTGTGTATGTATAGTGTGTCCATTGTCATATTGGAGTGACAGAAACCCAACAAGTCTCTTTTTTTTTTAAATTTCCTGACGTTAAAATAGGATCCAAATCACAGTGATTTTGAGGCCCACAGCAATGTAATGTAAGAGTGCGGTTCCCCCCCCCCACTGAAATGATTGACAGACGCCATGTTTCTATAATAACATGTATACACGCGTACACAAAACGCAAATAAACTGTGATTAAAATATTTGTTACAACTCTGTGATTTTTATAGGTTTTATAAGACTAAATATTTTTTAAAACAACAAAGACAGTAAAATGGCCATGCAATTCTTAACCGCTATAATCACCACGACCGCATGGTTTCAGTAAATGCGCATATGTGTGTGTGTGTGTGTGTGTGTGTGTGTGTACTGTAAACGGCATTTGTGTGAGACTTATCTTTTCAGAAAGGCTTGAATAAACTTCACCACAAATACATCAAATAAACTTACTTGGTATTTTTGACTAATGAGCTGTATTTCAGCTTCATCCGAGTCTGTCTCTGTCACTGACTGCTGTTTATTTGACTTAATGCATGATAAGAAGCAGACACGCATGTGGGAGCGGTGAGTGGGAAGAAGCTGCTCATTTGGATTTAAAGCCACAGGCTACAAAAACAGAAACAATGTATTCAGACAGCAAAAAGGGCAGATTCTGGAGGCTATAATAAATGATCTGATGGGTAATTTGAGCTAAAACTTTACACATTCTGGAGACACCAAAGGCTTATCTTACGTCTTGTAAAAGGGGTAAAATAGGTGCCTTTTAAAACCACTGAACAATTTGATATTTAAAGAAATAGCTCAGATAAAAAGATAAAACAATTATCTCATGATTTATTTACCCTCAAGCAATACTAAGTGTGTATATCTGTCTGTTTTCTGTCAAACACAATCTGAGTTACATTAAATAATATTCTCTTCATAACTGAAGATTGTTTGTGCCAAAATTATCTGCCTTAAAGCAGGCCATGATTGTTGTTTGTGTAAATCGAGCTTAAACTCTTCAAATTTGTGGCAGCCTTATTTACATCTGTACAGTGTTGCTGTCATTCAGTTCTATAGATCAGGTGTTCTCAACCTTTTCACCGCGGGGCCCACTTCTTTCTCCAATTCATTTTTGAAGGCCCACCTGTCTGACATTTTCTTGAAAATGTTTGTTGTAGGAAAGGCTCATTTTAACCTTTATTTATTTTAAATATATGTATTAATTAATTATATATATATATATATATATATATATATATACATACATACATACATACATACATACATACATACATACATACATACATACATACATACATACATACATACATACATACATACATACATACATACATACATATATATATATATATATATATATATATATATATATATATATATATATATATATATATATATATATATATATATATATATATATATATATATATAGAAAAGAGAACCACAGGTCAACAGGGAGATTGCAAAAGACCAGCTTCTGACTGAATATCTACTATTAAACATTTTACTATTCAAAAATATACAGACAAATGTAAGTACAGTAAAACACCCTAAATCTGTTGAAATGTGTCGATCTGATGGTGGTTGAGTTTGCAGCTGGATATATTATTGGGAGATTGCGGACAGGAACAGTGAACAGCTCCGCCAGAGCACGTCTGAAGCTCATATCCAAGTTTATTTTACATTCTATGGCAGAAACACCATTGAGCCTCGCTAGATCCTCCTGTATAAAACACTCACAGGACATTATTTTGGACAACTATGCAGATATATTAAATAGTTCACACCAAAATACACAAAACGAGACTTTAACTTTCACTTCACGCATATTTTGTGAATGAGCAGACTTGCGTGTAGTTGCACGTTGTACTCAATCACAGAACAGGAGAAAGTCCAGTACTTTGATCATTTTAATATTGCAAAATAATAATAATATACAAAAATTATAGTATAATATTGAGAGTTAATTTTAAGCTAAAGGCCATCTTGCGGCCCACCTGCAGGTACGCTGAGGCCCACTAGTGGGCCGTGGCCCACCGGTTGAGAATCCCTGCTATAGATGACATTGTGGTGTAAGAAAAAAAAATCATTACACTGAGTGACAACCACCAATATCAAACTTTGAGATGAAAAAGTAAAGCTTTTTTTTTTTTTTTTTTTTAAATCTAAATATATACAGTTGAAGTCAGAATTATTAGCCCTCCTTTGAATTCTCTTTTCTTTTTTAATTATTTCCCAAATTATGTTTAACAGAGCAAGGAAATTTTCACAGTATGTCTGATCATATATTTTTTTTCTAGAGAAAGTCTTATTTGTTTTATTTCGGCTGGAATAATTAAAAAAAAATTTAAAACCGTTTTAAGGTCAAAATTATTAGCCCCTTTAAGCATTTTTTTTTTTTGTCGATAGTCTACAGAACAAACCATCATTACACGATGACTTGCTTAATTACCCTAGTCTGCCTAATTAACCTTATTAACCTAGTTAAGCCTTTAAATGTCACTTTAAGCTGTATAGAAGTGTCTTGAAAAATATCTAGTAAAATATTATTTACTGTCATCATGGAAAAGATAAAATAAATCAGTTATTAGAGATGAGTTATTAAAACTATTATGTTTAGTAATGTGTTAAAAAAATCTTCTTTCTGTTAAACAGAAACTGGGGAAAAAATAAACAGGGGGGCTAATAATTCTGACTTCAGCTGTATATATTTGGCAACTCATATATTTTTTTTGTAAGGTTTTGTCACATCATGAAAAATATGTCAAATATATGATCAAAAATTTAATAGCACTTTGCAGCAGCACCACATGCTCCACAGGGGGCCTGTTTGATGATGTCACAGACTGTCAAATATTGAATAAATCAGTTTTTTTTTTTTTTTTTACTTCAGAATGTTACCGTTAGACTAAATGACCTCTAACAAACTGCACAATTGGAACAAAAGCCTCCTGCTGATTTCAAAAACAATAAAACACAGTTCTTTTGAATGGGTCATGAGCTGCCTTTATTTTTTATTTTGTACTTTCTTCTAATGTCCAATTGAAATGTTATCAAGTTTTTGTTTTTGCATAAGAAACATCATAATAGAAATAATGAGGTATATTCTGTGCTGCTTTGACCCCCCTCATCTGACCACACTGTTTGAAACACCCACTGGTATGAATGACTTACAGATTTTATTTACACTGATGTAGACTTCTGTATGCATGTTTAATAACCTACATACTTTCTATATGGATGCTGCTATAATTGAGGTTAAAAAACATTAAGGATGCACCGATATGGAAATTGTGCCCGATATCGATGACTGATAACGCTTTAAATTTAGAGACCAATATATAGGTCAATAAAAATAAATATTCATTTTTCTGTGCATGATTGCAAAAACAAAAGGTAAACGCATACAGTGAACAACTGACTTTATTTCAAAATCTTAACTTCAGAAAAGCTTGAACTGATATTTGATCTTTATTAGTTAACTATTAATTTCTGCGGCCAACCTTTATATAAATAAAATCAATTGCCTGACAATGAAATAATGCATAAATAATGCACCAGTAAGTGAAACATCAGTAATACGTTATTTACTTGGCTTAAAGATATTGACCTACTTTTGTTTTTGGACAGGTAACATTAATAAATAATGAGCATTTATCTGCCGATAACGAAATGGCCGCTGATTTAACATGCATACCAAATTTAAATACTTAGTTCATATCAAATGAATCTCAAATACATACCTGCCAACATTTGTTTACAAAATTCCGGGAGAACAGGGATGGGTGGATAGGTGGGGGGATGATTGTCTGAATAACACAGCTGAGAACCGGGTTACTAACTGTACCATGGACTGGCTTTCAGGTGGCCACTGCGATCAAATTTGAAGAAATAATGGACCTGAAGAAATGATGTGATCAGCCTACCAAAGTTGGCAACCCGGGGGTGTTACAGACTGTACCAAAAAGCTTAGGAACCGGGGATGGGGTGAAATTATGGGAGTTTTCTGGGAGTAATAACAAAACGAGGATGGCGGGAGATGGGTCTGAAATACGGGAGACTCCCAGGAAAAACAGTAGTGTTGGCAGGTATGCTCTAATAACAAACAAAGTAATAGTAAACATAATAAAGAAAGTTACTAAATAACATACTGTGGAATCCAATAGAGTCGGCACATCTTGTATTTTGAAATTATTGTCAAATCATGCCTTGATTGTTGGACTGGGTGATTAATTGTAACCTATTTTTATTCCCAGAGCCGGTTCTGTAGTCAGTAGTAAATCTCCAGCACAGGTTTTTAGATGAAGCAGCGCTTAGCACAGTTATAATTCATTCGTAATCCCAGACAATTTAATTGTGTGTTAATGGAAAATAGAAGGTAATCATTTTGTTACAATGAAAGCTGTTTGCGTAGTTTCTCAGTGAAAATGACTATATGCAAGTATGTTAAATAACAGCTTTAATGTTATATTTTTACTTCAAACTCACTTTAAACTTTAGTCGAGTGTTTTAAATAATTTGTTTTGTGAAATGATTCTCTAGTTGTGTGATAATTTGTTAAATCAAAGTTAAATCAATGAAAGCAGTTAAATCTTTTGTTTATTCAGCAACCAAGGCTTCCCAGGGTTTCTTCTTATTTGGAGTTTTGCGTGAAAGTGCCCTCTGGTGTTTGGAGGAGATTTACTACTGAACGAAGAATCATGCTTCTCTGACAAGATGTGCATAACCGTGCAGCATTTGCTAAATAAAAAAAAAAGCATTTGCTAAATTGCAATTTTAATTTAATTTTGATTAATCACCCAGCCCTACATGTAAATAAAAATTTGTAAATCAATCTGTGGTAAAGTTAAGTAAACAGGACCATGATAAAATGAGCGTTAACTGGATGTGCAGTTACTAATGTTGGCATTGCAAGCACTGTATTTTCCCACATCTTAGCACTTACCTGAATTTTGTTATCTTTAAAGTCATCTTTATTTTTTAATGTCTATGTAGACCTGCATTTGCCTTTGTCATTATTTATCTGCTGCATTTTGAATCAGTGGGTGAAGCTTACAGTCAGTGGTGTCCAAACAGGTGTCAATCATCATTTATAGAGGCGGAGTTTAGCCACACTATTACCATACCTGTCAACATTCTCCAGTATTTTACAATTCTATCCTGCTATCATTCCATTGAAGTAGTTTCCAATATTTTTAATCTTTCTATGAAGGGTGGTAATAAACATCAAAGAGCTGATCCTCTCTATACGCAACCCATACCGCCGAACCACCAGGAGACGCCCCTTGCTCTTAAATGTGAATCTGTTCTGTGCCTTTCTTTTATTTAGGCATGAAAATACTTTGAAATAAATATAAAAACTGTGGGATTCCCCTAATTTCCATTACAGGTTGCCCCTCCTATGCAATCCTCAAAACGGTCATGTTTTCATTTATAGCGGTACGTGACTGTCAGATGCGCTACATAGGAATCAATAGACGCTGTTTCCCAAATGGATTCTGTACACATGATTTAAAGCGGAGTCAAAGTGGACACTCTGGGTTTTGGGTGCATGCTTGAACAAACCTATACACATAATAATAATGATAATAGACAACAGCCATATCACCCTGCAGCCCAAGACCAGTTACTCACTGAAGCTAAGCAGTGCTGAGCCTGGTCAGTACCTGGATGGGTGACCACATGGGAACACTAGGCAGCTGTTGGAAGTGGTGTTAGTGAGGCTAGAAGTGGGCGCTCAACCTGCAGTCTGTGGGAGTCCTTATTCCCCAGTATAGTGAAGGGGACACTGTACTGCCAGTAATCTTTCGGATGAGACATTAAACCGAGGTCCTGAAAAATCCCATGGCACTTCTCGTAAAGAGTAGGGGTGTAACCTACTCAAATTTGGTCCTGGCCAAATTTCCTCCATTGGCCCATCATGGCCTCCTAATCATTCCCATCCACCGATTTGGCTTAATCATGGTCTCTCCACTCCAATAGCTGGTGTGTGGTGAGCGCACTGGCGCCGTTGTCCTGTGGCTGCCGTCGCATCCAAGTGGATGCTGCACACTGGTTGTGGTGTGGAGACTCCACTCATGATTGTGAAGCGCTTTGGGTGTATGGCCATACACGATAAATGCACTATATAAATACACAATAATAATTATAATAATAATAATAATAATATTATTATTTAAATGTGTCGATCTTGGTGGGGTTTCTTTTAAACACAACAAATGTTGTCTTAAATGATCATAAACAATAAAGCAATTAAATGCTTTCATTATAAATCTGTGCATTTTTAAAGTGACAGTTCCGTTATTGTCATAAAAACAAAAAAATCATACTATTACATAATAAAACTGCTTATTCCACAACCTGCCCTTTCGGCAGATTAGCTTCCATATAGGCTGTTTTTAGCTGTCGTAAACATACAGGATGTTTTTAAAGTACAATGACCTCTTATACTGTGTCAAAAGTTCAGTTCATGACCTCTGTGATATACTGATGCACAGTCACATCATGCCATTTTTGATCATGCCAAAAAAAAAAAGCATTTTTTACTTTGACATTTATACCAAATATTTTTTACCAGACATTTATACCACATGACAGTTTTGCAGTTTGAAATATAATTACACTTTTTAGATATTTTATTCTTCCAAATGATATTTGAAACTTTATTACTTGCACTGAATAAGTTTTCTTGGTATATAAAATTGCTTTTGTGCAGACTCAAAAATGGGTGATGCAACAATATTATTTTTTTACATCATTTCTTTCCGAGTGTGATCACAATAGATAGTAGCCGAAAACCATTTTAAAACTGCTCAAAGTTAGATTTGCAAATATATAGAGTAAACATTACTTTTTTTTATCTGATGGCCTGGCAAATTAAATTACAGCAAGGGGAAAAAATCACAAATTTGTTTAAAAAAATGGAAAAGGCAAATGAATCATCTATTCAGAAACATTTTCCATCCCTACAGCACGCTTTGTCCCACATCTTGAGAATCAGAGAGCTTATTTTGAAGAATGCATTATTCAATTCGCAGCAACTTTGATAACGAGGAGTTTCCACCCACAATGCCGGCGCTCTCATTTCCTGCGAGTCGCGCCCGCATCATATTCTGTGATGATGTAATCGTGGAGTATCTGCTCTGTTGTATCAACGATTCCACTTTATTCAGAGATTCAGTTCAATTCAGAGTCTTTGAAGAGAGAGAGAGAGAAAAAAAAACAGACATACACCTATTAGAGCAGACAGCCCAGCAATGCCTTCTGATTTCTGTAACTCAGAGGAATGCTGATATTTGATTTTGTCGGGAGAGACAAGACAAAAAGCAAGAGAGTGAGAAATGATGTCTGGAGAAGAGCAAAACAGATAGAGAGGGGGGAAAAAATCAAATCACCTCTTGAAAATGTTCCAATAATCACTGGAGCTCTCCAGCAACTGAGTTGGCCAAAAATAGATTGAATTGAAAGTTACTCTGGGTATTTTATGACGAGAGTGGCTTGCAACAAGGGTCGTCTGGAGAACTTTTCTTCCGATTCTTTTGTGTTTGTTTTGGCAGGTCTTACAAATCTGCAATATTTGCTTCTCAGATTCGAATGTAGACTGAAAAACTTGGCATGATGAAAGGTGACGGGCTTGCTTCGCATCCTGATGAATCTGCTAATAGTGGTGGGTGAAGTACAAAACAATGTAGTTCAGTATAAGTACTAATGTCCTAATACAATATTACTCCTGTAAAAGTAGATAGTCCTCCTTCACATATTTATGATGTTATGTTGCACAATATCCAACCCTTTTGCAAAACAATGTTAAAGATTTGGATAATGTTATGCATGCATTTGTTTACTCTACATTGGACTACTACACTCACCGGCCACTTTATTAGGTACACCGGTCTAATCAGCCAATCACATGGCAGCAACTCGATGCCATTGGGCATGTAGACGTGGTCAAGACGATCTGCTGCAGTTCAAACTGAACATCAGAATGGGGAAGAAAGGTGATTTAAGTGACTTTTAACGTGGCATGGTTTTTAGTGCCAGACGGGCTGATCTGAGTATTTCAGAAACATCTGATCTACTGGGATTTTCATGCACAAACATCTTTGGGGTTTTCAAGGGAATATCCAGTGAGCGACAGTTCTGTGGGTGCAAATGCCTTGTTGATGCCAGAGGTCAGATGAGAATGGCCAGACTGGTTTAAGCTGAAGGCAAAAGTAACTCAAATGACCACTTGTTACAAATGAGGTATGCAGAAGAGCATCTTTGAATGCACAACATGTCGAACCTTGATGCAGATGAGCTCCACCAGCAGAAGACCACACCGGGTGCCACTCCTGTCAGCCAAAAATAGTAAACTAAGGCTACAATTTGCACAGGCTTACCAAAATTGGACAATAGTAGATTAAAAAAACATTGCCTGGGCTGATGAGTCTTGATTTCTGCTGCGACATTCAGATGGTAGGGTCAGAATTTGCTGTCAACATCATGAAAGCTTGGATCCATCCTGCCTTGTATTAATGCTTCAGACTGCTGCTGGAGGTGTAATGGTGTGGGAGATATTTTCTTGGCACACTTTGGGCTCATTAGTACCAATTGAGCATCGTGTCAACGCCACAGCCTACCTGACTATTGTTGCTGACCATGTCCATCCCTTTATGACCACAGTGTGATCACTACTGATCTTCTGATGGCTACTTCCAGCAGGATAATGCGCCATGTAAAAAAGCATGAATAATCTCAGACTGGTTTCTTGAACATGACAATGAGTTTACTGTACTCAAATGGCCTCCACAGTCACCAGAGCTCAAGTTATATCCAAACACACGTCCTATACCTGTACCGCATGTCTTTGGACTGTGGGGGAAACCGGAGCACCCAGAGGAAACCCACGCGAAAGCAGGGAGAACATGCAAACTCCACACAGAAACACCAACTGACCCAGCCGAGGCTCGAACCAGTGACCTTCTTGCTGTGAGGCGACAGCACTACCTACTGCACCACTGCGTCACCTATATAGAATATAGTGAAGTTAAAATGAAAAGTCACACTGTGCTTCTAAACTTTTATTTTTATTTATTTTATACATTCAACAGAATTAAAAAAAAAAAGCACTGACATCTAGAAGTAGGAAATATACTATGGAAGTCAATAGCTGTTTTTTTTGTCTTCAAATTTGTGAAAGACAGAAACAAAAGAAACTTTCAGTTTTGTAGTGTGAGTAAATACTGACAGATTTTTTTATTTTTGGGTGAACTATTCCTTTAGTTTAGTACAAAAACGTCCTACCACAGCCTCTGTTACAGGAGAAAATCAAGGATTTTGTGCTCTTCTGTAAGTTATGGCTCAGCCTGGGGCAAGCAGACTTTCAGCTATGCTCATAAATGTTAATAAAGAAACTGCCTGTATCTTTTTTATTTATACGTCGAATACAGATCTGCAAACCAAAGCAGTCCAGCCTAGATGTGCTTTTATGTTCAGTAGCTCTGCACTGATGCCATCTGTGTAGGTGAAAATGCCATTCATCATCATTTGTGTTGGAGCTCATGCATGTTCGCTCAGATGAACCTTTTCACGCTGTAGATCAAACCTGAGCTGGATACATATATAGACATACAGGTAATTTTACATGTCAATAATTCTGCCGGTCGCCGTATCAAGGCGAGAAGATGCTGTAATCCATCATGTGCTACAGATCAACACCTTCAAATGTCACTCACGCTTTCGCTAGATCACAGAGACTGCATACTACTAATGGTTGCAATACTCACACGTGCGTTTCTGATTGGACGCTTCTTTTTATTGAGTGTAATTGTGTCTATCTGTAGGGTAGATGGGAATTAAAGTGAACATATCACAAGGAATCAATTTGTGCTTGATCTTTTTAGATAAAAGGGATTGAAGTGCTGTGAATCATACTGTACCTCAAACCTTCCCATACAAGAAAGAAAATTTTGCTTCAGTCTTTTTAGTAGAAAGTTTTTTATTTGTAATGTTTATTTGTTTGATTATTTAGTCATTTATTTTATCATGGGCTGTAGATCTCTTATATATAGAATATTTTTACTTTTAATAATACACTTAATCATTTCATTCTGAACTTAGCAGTTATATCATATTTTATTTTTCCAGAGCTCAAAACTGTCACAAAATGATATTGAAGTATAGTTTAAAACACATTTTTATTCATGTACACGTTTTGACAACTTATTCAGATAATATGATCAAAATATCAAGTATATAATTAGTATCATAAGAATAACAATAAAATCATAACCATAACAACAACAATAACAAATAATAATAATAACAACAACAACAACAACAACAACTATTATTATTATTATTATTTTATATAGTATTTTCCCAATACTTTTAGGCCATTACACTTTTAGACACACACTTGTTGTGGTGTTAGTGAGGCCAGCAGGGGGTGCTCAACCTGCACTTTGTGTGAGTGCTAATGCCCCAGTATAGTGAAGGGGACACTATACTGTCAGTGCATGGCACCGTCTTTCAGGTGAGATGTTAAACTGAGGTTCTGACTCTCTTTGGTCATTAAAAATCCCATGGTACTTGTAAAGTGTAGGGGTGTAACCCCGGTGTCCTGGCCAAATTCCTTCCATCGGCCCTTACCCATCATGGCCTCCCAATCATCCCCATCCACCGAATTGGCTCTATCACTGTCTCTCCACCCCATCTATAGACCATTTCAATGTGTTCATGTCATTGGCCCATGAACATTTCCTGCTTAGCAAACTATTTCATAATTGTAACAAGAGGCAATTCAGTCATAACTTAATGTTAAAACAGCTCTCATAACATTATCAATGTGTGATTCTCCCAAGCTATAGAAATTAAAAATGTAAAACAGGAAATACATCGGGACGATTGTTTTGTTTACATCTCTCAAAATGGTCTATAGCTGGTGTGTGCTGAGCACACTGGCATCGTTGTCCTGTGGCTGCTGTCGAATCATGCAAGTGGATACTGCACACTGGGGGTGGAGTGGAGAGACCCTCCCTCATGATTGTGAAGAGCTTTGGGTGTATGGCCATACATGATAAATGCGTTATATAAATACACAGATTACACTACACACTTTCAAACTTCCATTTAAGGGAATCTTCTGCTGCCATTTTAAAGTGTGTTCCACTTCGTTAAGTGAAGGGGGAATTCTACATGTACATACCCTTGACCACTCAAAGCAAAGCTGTGATTGAAAGCATAACACTCCATGGATTTACTGTGTGGTATGAAAACATTAATCTAAAGCTAAGTTTGGAGGGCTGTTTAAGACAGCCATGAGAATAATAGCGAAAAGGGAATACCGATCTTTACAATCTCTCTATCAATCAGTTTGGGACAAAGCAAAAAATATATTAGCTGACCTCTCGCACAGTTTATTTTGTGAGTATGTTTTGCTGCCTTCTGGTCGACGATACAGGTTGGCTGTGTGCAGATATAATCGATTTTAGAAATCTTTTTTTACCTACATCAATTAGACTTTTATACTTTTTCTTTTTTAAAATATTTGCTTTGTTGATTGAATGTTTGTGTTGATATGTGTTTTTGATGTCTGTTTTTGTTCAGTGTATGCAAATGTGGGCCTAGAGTCCAAGACAAATTTCCCCATTGGTGAGAAAAAAGTGTAAACAAACAAACAAACAAACAAACAAACAAACAAACAAACAAACACTCATTTTTGACCAAGAGAGCGAGTCTGCTTCATATGTACACTCCTACTGTATATGTCCCACAATGCAACACAGCTGTGTTGTCACAAAGGCAGCATGCATTCACATTGCATAGTAATTAAAAGTGCTCGAGGGCTCAATGCCATTCACAGCAAGCATGATAACTATAAAGATTATAAATGATAAAGACATAATTCTAAAATTATTCTAAATGTTAAACAACAGCAGAGTTCATACTAGAAATGCAATAATTATTGATTAGACAAGTGATATCATTGGAATCACTTTCAGAACAATTTGTTTTCCAGATAACAATTGACTGTCTTGAAAAGCTCTTGGGTGGTAACTTGGTACTAATTGGTTGTACCTTGGGATGGAATGCTTAAAATAAATATACAAAAAAAAAGTACAGTATCTTGGGTTTCAAATATAGTTTTGCCATCTTTTTAGTTTGTCTTTGTAGTCTTTTATTTCAGCATGTTGATGTACTTCCAACTCAAATACTGAGTAGGGTCGGGGCTTTCTTTTTGCGCATCATTTCCTCATAGCAGTTGAATGGTAAGAGGAGTGTGGTTAAGAATATTTTGTCTAAAGCCGTCAAACTGACAAACAGAGAAGGACCACCACTCCAAATGTGGAAGCAAACGGTCAGACTTTGATTGAAGACTACAAAAACAAATATTTTTCAGTGGATTAATGGTTCACCTAAAGCAGGGGTGCCCAAACATTTTCTTATGAAGGGCCAAAAACCAAACTTAACTAAGGGCTAAGTAATCTCCTAATTTATTTCCTAATATTTAAAAATAACTAGAAAACAGTGCTTCAAATTATATTAGCAAATGCAATATATTTAAAAAAAAAAGTTAAATGAATTTATTACAGCAAAAACATAAACAATTCCATTCACAATGGAGTTCAATGCTGAATACACTAAGCTGCACCTGCCTTTGCCTTGATTTGCTCGCCGATGTCTTGTGCATTGCCTGATCCATCAAGTGACAGTATTTACATTTTTTTTTAATCTGATGAATTTACAAAACTAAAGAAAATACAAACAAACAACCAAAAGGTTACATTACATTCAAAATTACGGTATTTTTCAAATATATTGACCCCAACCACCAACTCATCATTCTCACTCTTCTTAATTGTAATGATAGGCCAAATCAAAGGTTAGAATGGGCCAACTTTGGCCCGCTGGCCCTAGTTTGGGCATCTCAGACCTAAAGAATAAAAATATGCGCTAGCAAAATGAACACTGTAAATTTTGATTTCACACAGACTTTAAATTCCCTGTTTGATTACATTACACAAGCTGGATTCACTGGTCAAAAGCACAAGAAACAGCACACTAAGGACAAAAAGGGGTAATACAAAAAGAAAAGCATAAAAATAAATAATTATTATTACTTGCTGGTGTGGACACACATATAGTTATCCATATATTTATATTTTTCATCCTTAGATTTAACAGCCTCTTAGGGCATTTAATTTAAACCCATTTCAAATGTTTCACAAGTAGGGGGCCCTTGTGCAACTTAATCAGTGGTGTATATCCAAGTCAATCAGTAAAGCAAGTCAAGTCAAGCAGCCTCAAGTATTTCATTTGGTTCCTGTTTCTTTTGTTCTTTTCCCGCCACTGTTTAGTTGCCATGGTCATTCATTAAGTAGCTCACACCTGATTGTCTTTAGGTAATCTTTCATGTGGATCTAAGCTCTTCAGTTTTCCTTTGTCAGGTATTGTTGTGTTTTACATAGTGCTACATTTGGTTCTTCATTTATGGATTACATGAGTTTGTTTTTAGAAAATATCTGTTCTATAAATGTCTGCTATTTTCTAGACTTTCATCTTCGTCTTTGGAATGTAACATGACACTGTTATTGATATTGATATTATTTTATTTTTAGATGAGAATAATACTAACAACAGTTCTTCAAAAAAGGACAGGTGTACATTTGATAATATATATAACACTATGCCATTTTCAAACACTCCAACACCCACGTGCTGCAAAAATAAAATACAATTATGCATGGGTCTCCCGCAAAATGGAAATATCTTAAAATAAAATTTTAAATAAAAAAGCTGCCTTAATTAAAGTTAAACAAATACTCTGTTGTTTATCTACTGTACAAAAGCAACAAGAATGACTATATTAAGATAAAAACAATTCAGAGGTGCAAGATCGAAAGCTGCTCCTGTGGATATTGGCTTTTTAAAAGTCATTTTATTATATATTATTTAAAAAAAAATAATAATTTAGCTAAATATTGAACATTTACCTATTTTTACGTATGTTCAATATTTGGACATTGCTAAAGGCAAAAAAAGGCTAACGCATGTTGTGAAGCTGTATTAGGCCAAATGGTTTTCTGTTGAGCACTTCAACATTTATTATTATTTTGTTTCATTGCAAAATTATTAGCTTCTTTTTAACTGTTCTGACTGTACTTTTATGTTCTGAATCTGAAAAGCTTCTCGTTTCTCCTCGCCCATTTTCATGATTTCATTTAATTAAATTGATACATAAAGAAATGGAAAATAAAGAAATATGTTTCATTTAATTTTTTTTAACATTTATATTCAAAAGAGAAGCAAGTGAAACAAATATAGGCCTAACAGAGTAGTGGGAAAAAAATACTTATGTTTTCCTGCGGGTGGGAGTGGGACAAAACTTGAATATTGTGGGCGGTAGGAAATAGTATACTGTATATTTTTTTATGGGAGTGGGACCAAATCTTACAGGGGCGGGATACATACAGAGCAGGTCTCTACACTACCTGACAAAAGTCTTGTTGCCTAACAAAGCTTTAGGAACTAGAACAATTTCTAGTTGATCATTTGCTATCAGAAGTGGCTTATATGAAAGGCAAAGGCCTCTAGATTATGCTTATTCTACCAAAATAAATATGATCATGCCTTAATTTTTAATGATTTAATTAGTACAGTAAGGTCTGACTTTGCTTAGACAAAAGTTTTGTCACTTAACAGAAATAATGTACAGTATACAGAATATAAAGTCATGGTGCAGTGGAAAAGAATTAATATTGTGTATGACTCCCATGACGACTGCATTGTATGCTTTGCAATCTCTCAAATAACATTTAATTTGGAATGGCAAAGTAAGTGTTCTTGCAGGACTCCCAGAGTTCATCAAGATTGTTTGGTTTCATCTTCAATGCCTCCTCCTTCATCTTACCACAGACATGCTCAATAATGTTCATGTCTAATGACTGGGCTGGTAAAATCCTGGAGCACCTTGACCTTCTTTGCTTTCAGGAACTTTGATGTGGAGGCTGAAATATGAGAATGAGCGCTATCCTGCTGAAGAATTTGCCCTCTACTGTTGTTTGTAATGTAATGGGCAGCACAAATGTCTTGATGCCTCAGACTGTTGATGTTGCCATCCACTCTGCAGATCTCTTGCACGCCCCCATACTGAATGAAACCCCAAACCATGATTTTTTTTTTCACTAAACTTGACTGATTTCTGTGAGAATCTTGGGTCCATGTCGGTTTCAATAGGTCTTTTGCAGTATTTGTGATGATTGAGATGGAGTTTAACAGATGATTCATTGGAAAAAAAATCTACCCTCTACCACTGTTCAGTTATTATTTGTTGCTCTCACAACTGGGATCGACGACAACTTTTGTCAGGTAGCGTAGACCAAATGGCGCCACCGCTGTGCGCAAACCAATAGAAAAGATGTGGCATGATGAGGTGGGCTTCTTATCCTGTGTGTGACCCCCTTCAATTCTTTAAAATCTCCTCGTTAGCGATCGTACAAGTGTGGATACATCTGTACCAGCTCTACTACTTGATTCTCCATTGTTCATGTGGCTCGTGTGGTTGTTTTGAATGTTGTTCTCCTGTCTGACCCCTACAGAATCAGAAACAAATCATGGTAAAGAAATTGCACGTCAAAGAAAGCAGAAAACAATTTTACAAAAAAGTTTGGTGAGCCAAAAACAACTGGCCAAAACCAACTAAAAAATAACTTTGTTTTGGTCGGATTTTAAAATCAATTTCAGTTCATTCTTCGATTTCATTTGAAGTATACCAGGGCCTTTAGTAATAGTATTAGTATAAATTTTTTGCCATTATTCTATACATTAATAACTATTATAATAGTGCTTATAAATAATATTTTTGCATAATTTATAAATATTATTAATAGTTTTATTATTCCCTAAATATTAATAATAAGTTCTTTGTTCGAAATGACTGCTTACTATATATTAACACTAATAATCAGTGTGATTCCTAAATAAGACACCTTGTCCGCAGCCACATCCTCATCATGGTCAGCAGTAGAGTTTAGATTGATGTTTTTTATTTTTGTAGATAAAGCTCAAGCCATTATAGTGATTGTGACCAATTCCCTGTTGAAAGCTTGGCATCGGATAACCTAATTATATACATAACCATGTCTTTGTAACGGGTTTGGTATTGCAGAGGTGTCCCGGCGCTGAATTAATCATCATCTAATATAAGCTCTCGCTTTCTTATCCATCTGTCTGGACTTACAGAGAGGCTTGAGGAAGATCTGCAGCCCACCCCGATGCATTAAGCTTTTTTTCCCACTGACATGATTCACAGTCGCAGGTCCATATCCAGCATATTGCATTGGCTTGATGAGGCCATGTATATGGATCTCTGTTTATGCAGGTGCAGGATAATAGAGGAACATTGAACAATGGCTCCAGTGTGCCGCTTCAGCAGAACTTGGTCCCCATCAGTCTGCTAACAAGGGTGATGCCTCAGTCTACAATATTAGCAGGGAAACTAACAGCTCAGCACTGTAAAAATCCATTTATTCTGTCAAAGCTGTGGGTTACTTTCAAACGCAGGGCGCTGCGACACTTGGATGAGAGATCTAGGTTTGAATCTGGCCTGCGACTTTTCTTGGTTCTGTTTCTATCTGTTTTGCGCTTATTTTTTGTATTTGTCCTTTCTGCTTTCCTGATATTGAAATGGTTATGTGTCTTTACTTAGTAATTGGCAAATGATAAATCAGTTTTACTAAATTGCTTGACTGTAGGGTTGAACAATTTTATTATTATTATTATTATTACTTTTTTAACCATTTTACATTGCAATGGTAATAATAATAATAATAACACTAACAATAATAATAATTACAAATTATAATAATTATAAATAATAATTATAATAAATAAGTTTAAGCCCTGGTCAGATCACTAGATTTTGTCCACAATTTCCTTGATGTAGGGTGTCGTAAACGACAAATGGGCATCATGACACCTGATTAAATCATTTCTTTTCATGTTAGTTCACGTCAACCGATACCAGGTCTGCGACGCCTCACGACACCATCGCAGGAAGTCTAGCAAATAACACTGGGCAATAGGAGCACATCATTTCTCAGTTATATCCACAGGTGATGAATCCGTGAGTCATGTAATCAAAAAACAGACTGCATGTTTAGCTTACTTTTGGGTGGGTCTCGGGTGGATAAGATTAATCATTGGTTATGCAAACTTTAACTACTTTCTCTAAAATAGTGAAGTGTTTTAAGCAGTTTTATCTGACAGACTGCCACAAATATTCAGACATCTCCATTCTCACAACGAGTTTCTGAGTTCTTTCAGCCTTCCAAACGAGTTTGTTCATCCGAGGTATTTTGGAAACACGTTCAGTGCTGCGATTACATTGTAAAAGCCTGTCTTGCTTATTTAAGTTACTTGATTAAACTAACTAAATTGAAACTCACCAGCAAAGGATGATTTTGTCATTTAATATAGGTTTCTCTGAAACAGATTTAGGCTAGATTTTATTTTATTTAACTTTAACGCTGAAGCCTGTAGCAGACTGGTTTTGAAACACTTCACCTCAGATGTTATTCGGTATTCTTGTTTATCTAGTAGGCAACTGACCAACAAAAAATAAATTAAAATTAAGATAGAAATTATACCTTATTATACCTAAATTATAAATTATAGAATTATGAAATTGGTTACAAAAAGATGTTTTTTTCCAAGAAAAATATACAAATATTTTTTGTTTGTTTGTGCCCATCCCCAACTCAACTGTGTGGGTGGATGATTTGTTTAGCTCTGTGGAAAATAAGGATGTAATTAATTCTCCACTGTAATTGAATTGTTGTGTCACAAATCTTTATTATTTATAATATTTTTTTTTTTGTCTTGAGTATCTGATTTTTCCTTGGTGTTGATGTGCTTTCATTTTCTTGTCTCGCTCGCGGCAAGTTCAGGCAAGGGAGTGTTTAATAAGCAACCCTGGCAGGAAAATATACATTTAGATTTAAAAGAAAATATCTTAATATAAAAAAGGAAAAATATGTTTGATCCTATAATAAGCTACTTATTTTTCGAGTCTACAGAACAAACCATCGTTATACAATAACTTGCCTAATTACTCTAACCTGCCTAGTTAACCTAAGTAACCTAGTTAAGCTTTTAAATGTCGCTTTCAGCTGTATAGATGTGTCCTGAAAAGTATCCATTAAAAATATTATTTACTGTCATCATGGCAAAGAGAAAATAAATCAGTTTTTAGAAATGAGTTATTAAAACTATTATGTTTAGAAATATGTTGAAAAAGTTAAACAGAAATTGGGGAAAAAAATAAACAGGGGGGCTAATAATTCTGACTTCAACTGTATATATAATTTATCATGGATCAGGGATTTTTATTTGTCATTTGATATTTAACAAAAAAATTCTTTACTGTGTTTTAAACATGCTGTTTCATGTTACCTTTTTATGCTTAGGCTGTTATTCACTGCCATTTTATTCCTTTCCGATCTGGCAACCAGCAATCAAATAGTGCCCAATGTTTACAGTATTGACTCACTTAAGTTAACAAAATAAAAAGGTGTTCTTCAACATTAGCATTACAAAAAAAAATTGTTCAAATTTTAATGATCAATATAATGAATTGAAGTTGTGCAAAGCCTTGTTAAAATAGTCTTTGGCTGAATGTGCATTGTGAAAATGTCACATGGCGCATCTAAAGTGGGTCACACACCTACAGAGAAGCGAAATGCTGTGCTGTGTCTGACAACTTTCTATAAGTAATTATAATGTCATTTGATATAAAATAGTGCAGATGTCATGAAAGGAATTTCAACAGTGTCCTGACTGACCGAAATCTGTGGCAAAACCGTGGAAATCAAAAAATGGCACGCTCCTCAAAATGATGTGCAATTTGCTTGATTTTTTTGATAATTCAGTGATTGCAGAATGGATTAATTTTGGAGCGACCGCTCACAACTGCTTCCTATTTTTACATTTGTTGTAGATCATGGAAATTCAAATTTTTAGTCCGTGAAAGTTAGGGAATTTGACATTTTGCTGTAGGGTTGCTCAATATGGTAATTATTTTTTTACCATATTACATAAAAATGAGTAAAATAACATTATTGTTATTATTAATATTACTATTGTTTATTTTTTTAAAATAATAATAAAAATAATAATGATAACACTATAATAACTATACACTATGAATCATTTAAGCATTAGCAAATAGTTAACACATTTGTTAAGCATTAACTCTACATTGTAAGACATTAGTAGGCAGTTTATAAATACAGCTACAAATGCTGTATTCTAGATTTATAAGCACATTTATAATGTGATTAATGATTGTGTTTTCATACTTTAATGATTAAATTTAAATTTTAGAATTGCATTATTTACAAAGCAGTTATTTGTGAATAGCTGGTGTTTTTGATGATTCAGAATGCATAAACTATTGAAAATGAACAATTATAATTCTTATTATTCAGGAATATATTAATAGTTAATTTGTATGTTATTAAATGCTTTGTTAACTCAACTTCATCCAGTTTGTGATCTAAAGGTCTAATATAACTGAGCTTTTAATTGTCATTTATAAGAGATTTTCAAATCATAAATAATCTTCACTTTAGATTGTCACAAAACTAGTTAATAAAGCATATATATACATATAAAGTAACTATTACTTAATCTCAGAATATTACGATATATAAATGTTAATTTAAATAGTTTATTAACCATTTACTTACACATTCTGAATGATCAAAACAAAAACAAAAAACTCCAGCTACCCTTAAATAACTGCTTTGTAAATAATGCAATACTTAATTTAGTAATGAAAAGTGAATCATTAACAAAGTATGCAAATACAATAATTAAGCACATTATACCTGTGCTTAGTCAGAAATACAGCATTTGTAGCTGTATAAAAAAAAACTGTTTACTAATGTCTATTAATGTAGAGTTCATACTTAATATTAATAAATTAACTATTTGCTATTGCTTAATAAATGATTTATAATGTATAGTTATACAGTTGAAGTCAGAATTATTAGCCCCCCTGAATTATTAGCCCCCCTGTTTATTTTTTTCCCCAGTTTCTGTTTAACGGAGAAGATTTTTTCAACACATTTATAAACATAATAGTTTTAATAACTCATTTCTAATAACTGATTTATTTTATCTTTGCCATGATGACAGTAAATAATATTTTACTAGAAACTTCTATATAGCTTAAAGTGATTTAAAAAGCTTAACTAGGTTAATTAGGTTAACTAGGCAGGTTAGGGTAATTAGGGTAATTATTGTATAACGATGGTTTGTTCTGTAGGCTATCGGGAAAAAAATAGCTTAAAGGAGCTAATAATTTTGTCCCTAAAATGTTTTTTAAAAAATTAAAAACTGCTTTTATTCTAGCCGAAATAAAACAAATAAGACTTTCTCCAGAAGAAAAATATTATCAGACATACTGTGAAAATGTCCTTGCTCTGTTAAACATCATTTGTGAAATAATAATAATAATAATATTAATAAGATTCCAATAAATTAGGATTAATTGTAAAATATTGTGTAAATAATAATTGACTCTGGTGACACATTACAATAAGTTTGTATTATTAAATGTTAGTTAATGCATTGGTTAACATGAATTAACAATGAACAACACGTCTGTTAAGCACTATTTAATATTTGGTAATGTTAATTAACATAAACATGTTCATTAACGCATTAGTTATTATCAACTAAGGGTGGACATTGACTTCGTTTAGCATTGCATAACTTAGAATAAAAAATAATAATAATTGTACTACTAATAACAGCAATAATAAAAAAAATAACAAAAATGAGTTTCTTACAATAAGCAAGTTTGCATTGCAAGTTTGTAAAGATTCCCAAATGCACAACTGACCCACACTCAAAGCAAACGCAGAGCTGTTCTGTATGAGTGTTTTCAATGCTGCGCTCGACTCTAAAACATGCAGCGCATATATTTATTTAATTAAATTGCAGCCTTTGCAATTTGATAATCACACTAAGCCTTACTGCAATTTCAATTTTATCATGATTAATTATGCAGCCCTAGATCCAATGCCATATCGAGGGATTGGAATTACTAACTTAGGCCAGCAAACACACACACACACAACACTCTACACAACCACACACAAACCCTTAAAGCAACCACATGGCAACAGCCTGGCAACCAGCCACCTGTGGGTGGAGTTTGGCACAATTTTTAAACAACTATTTGATTGTCATTCTGGTGGTATTGTAAGCCCAGCTGACTTTTCTCTAAACTCTTTGTCCTTCCTTCAGGTCAGCTGGCGGCAGGTACATGTGAAATCGTGACTCTGGACCGGGACAGCAGCCAGCCAAGAAGGACCATCGCCCGGCAGACGGCCAGGTGCGCCTGCAGGAAGGGCCAGATTGCGGGCACTACCAGAGCCAGTCCAGCATGTGTGGATGGTAAGATGGAAAAGGGGTTGAGGTGGGACTCATCCAGGCTTTGGTGCCGCTTCCTCTAAGCCCAGCAGAGCAGCCATAGCTGGAGCTTTGAGATTCCAGGCTGATCCATGAGATTACACTGCTCACTGAGTGTGGCTGAAGTGTCACTCACAGGATTTGGGATGTTGCTGCAGGTTTCATCAGTGCCCGAAGTCACGTGTGCCGAATGTGTTACGAGGTGACGGACACTGGGGAAATTTAGACTTGGTGAAGATTAGCTCCGAGCTGCTGTGTGTTATTTACATAGCAAACTTCAGCAAACACGAATGACAAGCGAATCTCGACTACAGGTTGTCGTGTGAATAAACTTGAGGTTCTGGAAAGCTTTGAATACACAAGACTTCATTTTAGAGTCAGACATGATTGAAAGATTCGGTAAGGGAATCAGATGTTAATTTGGGTGTTATTAAGGGGTCTCATAGAATCCAAGAGTTCATTAATGGGATTATTTTTCAGGCTGATTCAGTTTTAGTTAGTCAAAAGAACTGGTTTATTGGAGTCATTTTTTAATGATTCAGATTAGTGAAGGACCCGTTTACATCTGGTGTGTTAAGATGAGTTTTTGTTGATCAGATCAAATGTGGTCGATGTGGACTGGGGACTAAAATGTTTTGAACTTGGTCATTTTCAACCATTTCAAGATCAGTTTTCATAGTGTAAATGCATATGTACAGCGCCAATTCTCATAGGACACTTAATTTTTCGTCCATATCAATTTGGAACAAAATTTGGTTAGATATATGGGTTTGCTATTAAAGCAATTTATTAGATGTATAAATATGTTCTAAATGTTTCCATGAACCACAATAAAAAAAGAGAGAAATTTAAACTTAATATGAGTCTGAATAAATAAGCTTTCCATTGATGTATGTATTTGTTGTGATAATATATTTGGCTGTCACAACTATTTGAAAATCTGGAATCTGAGGGATGTAAAAAATCTAAATATTGAGGAAATTACCTTTAAATTTGTTCAAATTAAGGTTTTAGCAATATGCATTACTAAATTATTAGAGGTGTGAACCTACACTGGTCTCACGGTTCGGTTCGGTTACGATTATCATGCCATCGATTCGGTTCAATTCGATATCTCGATGCATCACGGTGCATTGACGATGCTTTCCATACACAGTTTTATATTTTCTTCACAGCACAACAATTCTTATATTAAAATGTATATATATATATTTATATACTATTTGTAAAACAATTTTGTCCTTTAATACAAACAGTCATATATATATAAACTGTACCTTTAAACAATACAAGCATTTATAGACAATTTTGAGGGATGTAAACAAAAACAATGGTCCTAACGTATTTCCTGTTTTACATTTTTAATTTCCATTGCTTCTGAGAATCCAAAAAGGTCCACATATTGATAAATAGTGTTATGACGACTGATTTAAAATCAAGTTATGATTGAATTGCCTCTTGTTACAGTTAGGAAATAGTTTAACGTCAAGCAGGAAATGTTCATGGGCCAATGACATGACCATATTGAAATGGTCTATAGCAAATAAACAAATATAAATATCCCGCTCGCTTTCTGAGCTTTGTCTATCAAGTTATTTCTTACACCCCTTTGATTGGTCACGCGCTCAACAGAAAGGGCTGCGATTGGCTCTTACACGTTGGCGCTCTACACAGATGCACTCATGGGCCACAGTGAGAGAGAGAGAGAAATGGAGTTTACTTTCATTCTCTTAATCGCCGTGAAATAGGGGCTTTTGCTGTAAGTTTCAGTGAAACACAGTCCAGCAAACACACACGCAGTGAAATTGTGCACAGTTTCTGAGTTTTTCATAGTTAGAGCGTTGTAAATACTCGCGCTCGCGGCTCGCCTCCCTCGCCATAGTAAGCTACGGCGACATAGCGCATGTGAGATTAATGACGTCAGTACATAATAACCGGTTATGATTATTACTGAACCGATACCGAATTGTCCGTGTCTGCATTGCGGTGCACCGAAGAAACGATTAATTTTGACACCCCTATAAATTATAAAGAAAATACATAAAAATATATATATTTACAGTCAGAAATAGCCATCTTCATGGAGCGTGATCTTTACTTAATGTTCCAATGATTTCTGACTTAAGAGAAATCTCTATATTTTTGACCAATACAATATATTTTTGCCGAAAATAGAATGTTGCAATGAGACATTAAATTCATTTGAAGTTTAATTTGATATACAGTTGAAGTCAGAATTATTAGCCCCCCTGAATTATTAGCCCCCATCTTTATTTTTTCCTCCATTTTCAGTTTAACGGAGAGTAGATTTTTTCAACACATTTCTAAACATAATAGTTTTACTGAATCATTTCTATTAACTGAATTATTTTATGTTTGTCATGATGACAGTGAATAATATTTGACTAGATATTTTTCAAGATACTCAGCCTAAAGTGACATTTAAAAGCTTAACTAGGTTAATTAGGTTAACTAGGCAGGTTAGGGTAATTAGGCAAATCATTGTGTATTAATGGTTTGTTCTGCAAACAATCGAAAAAATATATAGCTAAAGGGGCTAATAATTAAAAACTGCTTTTATTCTAGCTGAAATAAAACAAATAAAACTTTCTCCAGAAGAATAAATATTATCAGACATACTTTGAAAATTTTCTTGCTCTATTAAACTACATTTGGGAAATATTTAAAAAAGAAAGAAAAATTCTAAATAATTCTGACTTCAATTGTAATTTTTCAGAATAAATATCATTCCAAAGCAGCTTTACAAAATGTCCATGTTATTACATTAGTCAAAATCAGAAAAGTTAAGAAGTTGTGTATGGGGAAGACGGACACAGTTAACCTGCAATTATATATAGTGTTCTTCCCAAAAAGCTGATGTCTATGTTTATAATAGATTTTCAATAAAGTGCATTTGTGTATTGCTTAAGATTTTGTGTTGTCCTCAAAAACATAAGCCGATCTTCAATAATCCCTTATTAGGAACATGCACAATATTGAAACTGTGGGCACTTCAAAATATTGTGAATAATTATTTACTCTTTGAACGTTACAGTGGTTATTCATCACAGCACCAAATGCTTGGAGACATAATTAAGGCAATTTATTTTTTACATTTTCACCTTAACCTGGCCTAAGACATTGAAAATTCTGTAACTATTTATAGGCCTTATGTTTGTTAACTCTGTACAGCAGGGTTCTGTATGTTAACATCAGTTAATTTAACTTGAGTCAATGTAATGAAAACAACAAAAGCATTTACTAATCTTAGCTGAAGTTAATTTCTTAGTCAATTCACAATAATGCATTAAAATCAACTTTCACAATCACTGTATTAAATGGAGTTAATAACTAATATCAATATAAATATAAACTTGTGTTTTCAATTAACTTTATATATTATAACTTCATATACAGTGCTCCGCATAATTGAGTACACCCCATTTTGAAAATGAATATTTTTATCAATTTTTCTGTGAATATACAAACCACATTTATTAAACAGATATATTTATTAAAATAATATTTTAGTCACCAAACATATTTAGAAATTGAAAGATAATACAATTAAATTCAAGTAAAATATTGCACAAAAAAATTACAACCTACAAAATTTCAAAAAAAATTTCTATTTTTTGTTTCTTGATTGTTTCTTGATTTCTTGATTTTTCCTCTTTTTTTAAAATTTGTATTTAATATTTTTCTGACATATAAATTTTGATGTTCTAGTATTTGGAGCGTTATCATAGGTTATTTTATTAGATGAGCTCCAGATTTGGTTTCAGTACTGACTAATCTAATGTATATGCACAAATATAATAATGTACGGCTTCCTATTAAACACATGTATTTAATAGATAGATTTGTGAGGGGTGTACTTATATATGCTGAGCACTGTAACTATAATATTGCTATTTCTCACTGTTGATTTTAATGCATTAAGTAACGTTGTTACCTATTGGACATAATTTAATTTGCCTAAAGAATTTATTTACTATGAAGTTGTATATATACAATAAAGCAATACACAAAATATTTTTGGTTATCATAACTGCTATATGAATCTTTATTGCAGTTTAGGTCAATATCATGATAATACAATATATTGTGATACAACAAATAAATTGATAGCCAACGTGCAACAAAACATTTTGTTTTGTGGTCTAAATCACAAATGATACAGGCAGGGGCGTATTTAACCAATAAGTGAAGTAAGCAGCCGCTTAGGGCCCCATGAGATATAAGTATGAAGTATAAATTATACACATAACATTGTTTTCTATCATATTTTGTATGGTAAGGG
The DNA here is from genome assembly GCA_903798195.1 of Danio kyathit. NCBI lineage: Eukaryota > Metazoa > Chordata > Actinopteri > Cypriniformes > Danionidae > Danio > Danio kyathit. Next base: position 26,481,351 of record LR812543.1, read on the forward strand.
TCTAACAAATTAAAATTTATTGTAACTATAACATCTACACTAATTTGTCTTACATCCCTAATCATGCAGGTAAAGATTCAGTTTTAAAAACAATTCATTATTTTCGATTAATTCATTTTTTTCATTTTTATCATTTAAAATGTAGAGATTTTATTAAGATAAAACATGAAGATTTAGTGATATAAGAAAAAAAACTGCAAAATAAATAAATAAAAAATTAATAAAACTACAAAGGGTGCATTTTAGGACTGTTGGACTCGTGGCTGGAACAGCTTAGGGCCCCCAAATCATTAAATCCGCCCATGGATACAGGTACAGTAGAACTATTTGAAGAGCTTTAACTAAATTGGTTTAGAGATGTAGCCCAAAACATTCATGAATTACAACCATTTAATTTCTGAACTGTTCAGTGAACACAGCGAAAGTTCTTCTTCTTGCGTCTGAGCTGTTTTTCAGTGTGATTACACAGAGTTTGTCACATAGAAGCAAATGGCAGCACTTAATATAGAGCTTTTTCAAATTATATCTTGGCATTTGCAGCTTTTGCAGGTCCATTTGTTGTGTTCCCTTTTTCCTCAATTTAGTTTTATGCTCACATGGACTGGTTTTCAGCGTGACCTGCACTTATCTTCATGTGGTCGTATGTCTTCTTGCCTTCAGTTGTTGCTATGACACCCGAGTAATTTCAAGACATATTTCGTAAGGTAGCAGTTTCTTCGTGGCCAGATGAAAGTAGGTGTTCTTGAGTAATTGCTTTTGAAAGACACAGTCCTCCATGTTTCTACGACCTTACATCACCTGTAGTGGGCTACACCACATGCCAATCAGAAACCATGGCTGAAAAAGTGGCATAAAAACCATGATAAAGTAGCACAGAATCTAGTAAACAATAAGACTGCAACGTGAATGTCGCGTCTTGGTTATCCCTCATTGCCGTTATTGGAAAATCGTCTCACGCAAACAAATTGACAATAAAAATCAGTCACCCTTCGTTGGCATTTTCTAACAAGATATCCGGATACAGTTTCTCCATCAGTACGAGCAGAGGTCTCGAGGCTTTGGCCTTTGAAAAATGCAGTTATTTCATAACAACCAATAGATTCTGCTCTTCGAATATCATTTTAAGCCTTAGAAAGAAATCTCAGTGTATCCAATTGACAATTTACCCCCTGCTTTTTCCCTCAAACTACACAGCTCCCTCAATATTAGCTCAGTCTTCTGTTTAACGGTATACCCACATGTTTTTTTTTTTCTTTTTTTAATTTTGTATGCTGCAGCACGTTGTTTTCCCATGGTTCAGTTTGTGTGGATTTCATTTTATGTTAAACACCATTGATACAGTGCAGTGCTATGTTTTAAACTGTATATTAATGTTCAAATGTTTTATTAATTTTTATTTAATAAATAAAGCAGCAATTGGAGAAAGAAATATTCAATATCAATATTGAAAATACTGTTTTTATAAACCTTTTTTTCTGAGTTCTTTGACAGAACATTCATATGACAAGAAAATTGCTATTATTTGCTACTAATATTAACATTATACATTACTTTGCTGTCATGTTTAATAAATTTTATGCTTTTTGAGTGTTATGTTCATCCAAAAAACATCTTTGACGCCAAATGTGTATGTGTTTGTGTGTGTGAAAAGGTAAATATAAATGTATATTAGAATAAATCCTGTTGAAATAGATTTTTTAGACATAATTCATTAGAAAAACCCATTAAATTACCATTAAAATGTCATTCATAACAATATTATATATTGCAAAATAAACAAACAAACAATCAATCAAGCATATTTAAAACAATCATCTTTGATATATTAAACGACTCTTAGAAAGAAAGAAAGAAATCTCAGTATATCCAATTGACAGTTTACCCCCTGCTTTTTCCCTCAAACTACTCAGCTCACTCAATATTAGCTCAGTCTTGTGTTTAACTACTGTATCTACCCGCATGTTATTTCTTTTTTTAATTTTGTGTGCTGCGGCATGCTGTTTTCTCATAGTTCAGTTTGTTTGGTTAATTCATTTAACTAGGCAGGTTAGGGTAATTTGGCAAGTTATTGTACATAGATGGTTTGTTTTGTAGACTATTGAAAAAATAGCTTTGAATGGCTAAGAATTTTAACCTTAAAATGTTTTTTAAACATTTAAAACTGCTTTTATTCTAGCCGAAATAAAACAAATAAGACTTTCTCCAGAAGAAAAAATATTATCAGACATACTGTGAAAATGTCCTTGCTCTGTTAAACATCATTTGGGAAATGTATTAAAAAGAAAATAAAATTCAAAGGGGGGATAATAATTCTGACTTTAACTGTATAGCAAATAATTCTGTCACATCAAAACATTTCGAAATAATTCTGAAATGCTGATTTTGATCTCAAGAAATGTTTCATATCAATATTGAAAATAATGTTTTTATAAACCTTTTTTTGTGAATTCTTTGACAAATAGGAAGCAAAGATCATCGCTAAATTATTAACATTTTACATTTCTTTGCTGTCACATTTGATCAATTTTATGCATTTTGATGAGTGAGAGTGTTATATTCATCCAAAAAACATCTTTGACACCAAATGTGTTTGTGAAAAGGTACATATAAATGTATATTAGAGTAGATTCTGTTAAATTAGATTTTTTTAACCATAGTTCATGGGAAAAACCCATTAAAATGTCATTCATAACAATATTTTATATCGCGAAATAAACAAACAAATAATCAATTAAGCATATTTAAAACAATTATCTTTGATATATTAAACGACTCTTGAAAAGAAAGAAATCTCAGCGTATCCAACTTAGTTTACCCCCTGCTTTTTCCCTCAAACTACACAGCTCCCTCAATATTAGCTCAGTCTTCTGTTTAACTACTGTATCTAGCTGCATGTTTTTTCTTTTTTTAATTTTGTGTGCTGCGGCACATTGTTTTCTCATAGTTCAGTCTGTGTGGATTTCATTTTATGTTAAACACCATTGATACACTGAATGCAGTGCTAGATTTTGAACTATATATTAATGGTCAAATGTTTCAGTCAATTTTATTTGATAAATATAACAGCAAAAAAGTAATATAGCAATTAATTCTGTCATATCAAAACATTTAGAAATTATTCTGAAATGCTGATTTTGATCTCAAGAAATACTTAATATCAATATTGAAAATACTGTTTTAGTAAACCTTTTTTTTAACAATTTTTTGACAGACGGAAAGCAGAGCGTTTATATGACAAAAAAAATGCTACTAATATTAACATTATACATATACCTTTAATCAATTGAATGCATTTTGATGAGTAAGAGTGTTACATTCCTCCAAAAAACATCTTTGACACCAAATGTGTGTGTTTATGTTTCTGAAAAGATAAATATAAATGTATTTTAGAATAAATCCTGTTAAAATAGATTATTTTTGCCATAATTCATTAGAAAAACCCATTAAATTGCCATTAAAATGTCATTCATAACAATAATATATATTGCAAAATAAACAAACAAACAATCAATCAAGCATATTTAAAACAATTATCTTTGATATATTAAACGACTCTTAGAAAGAAAGAAAGAAATCTCAGTATATCCAATTGACAGTTTACCCCCTGCTTTTTCCCTCAAACTACTCAGCTCACTCAATATTAGCTCAGTCTTCTGTTTAACTACTGTATCTACCCGCATGTTTTTATTTATTTATTTTTTTTTTTAATTTTGTGCTGCGGCTGTGTAAATTTCATTTTATCTTAAACACCATTGATACACTAAACGCAGTGCTGGGTTTTAAACTATATTAATATTCAAATGTTTTAGTCAATTTTATATGATAAATAAAACAGCATATATCAATTAATTCTGTCACATCAAAACATTTTGAAATCATTCTGAAATCATTCTCAAGAAATGTTTAATATGGGAAGCAGAACATTCATACGACAAGAAAATTGCTACTACAATTAACATTATGCATATACCTTTGATCAGTTTAATGCATTTTGATGAGTGAGAGTGTTACATTCCTCCAAAAACATCTTTGACACCAATTGTGAATGTGTTTGTGTTTGTGAAAAGGTGAATATAAATGTATATTAGATTAGATCCTGTTAGAATAGATTTTTTTTTTAAACGTAATTAATGGGAAAAAAACACTAAAATGTCATTCAAATGTCTCTTAGAGCTCTCTTAGAGCTCTTAGAAAAAAAAGAAATCTCAGTGTATCCAATTGATATTTTATCCCCTGATTTTTACCTCCCTCAATATTTGCTCAGTCTTCTGTTTAACTATTTACCCCGCTTGCTTTTAATTCCATGTAATTTGGCACTCTGAGTGTCTGCAGCTATTAAAGTAATATTGATTTCTTCAGCCGTTTTGTTTCTTTAGATAAAAAGCTTTTGCTAAATATAGCCTGATCTCATCAAAGATGCTGTTTTATCGTGTTCTGTGCCCCGTGGCTTTATCTGATAAAAGGAAGGTAATCAGACAGGTTTTGATACTAAGAAAGAATAGCCGACACGATTGCTATTATGTATTAGCACTAAGACCACCAGCTTTAGGTTCATGACAGCAGACGCTGGGTAAACATGCCCTGCCAGTAAAAGGTGAACAGACTTCTTTTGTATTTAGCACACAGAGGATCAGTAAAACAAAATGACACTGTAGATCACATGCGGCTCAGTGACACATATATGTCAAAGGCAATGATGAAATGTCTAATACATAAGTTCATGCAATTATATTATTTTTATATAGAACATTTGTTATTTAATGATTCAAAAAGAGTCAGAATACATTTTAGATATATTTCTCAAAGTAAAAAAAATGACAAATATTGGGAATTAGTATTATTAAAAAATATATTGAATTAGTATTCATATTATGAATTTGAATTATTATTGCCTAGTATTAGAACTAGTATTACAAAGTGGGTTAAATGCTGGGTTAAAAAGTGGGTTAAGAAAACATTAAATGCAAGTGGTGTTTCAAATGTTTTTTTTGGAAAATGATTGTCAAATAATGTGTTGAAATGATTTTCCATTTACTGCAGATATATATTTATGTAAGGACATAAAACAACATAACACATACAGTATGAACTTTGCTCGGATGTGATTATACTAAATTGCACTTTTTTAAAACAATTAAACAAATACGATCCTTGAAGGTTCTCTTTTAATATGTCTAAAGATTGTTGTTTTAAATACGCCTGACTTGATCTTTTTGTGTACAGAAAAACACACACATTTGGGGCTCTATTTTAACAATCTAGGCGCAAAGTTTAAAGTGCATGGTGCAAAAGCATTAAGGTCATGTGCGAATCCACTTTTGCTATTTTAAGGATGGAAAAATACGCTCTGCGCCGTGGCGCATGGTCTAACAGGGTTGTGCTTATTCTCTTAATGAGTTATGGATGTGTTTTGAGCATGAAGTGCATTCAAAGTCTCATCTCCCATTCCCTTTAAGAATCAGTTGCGTCGCGGCATGGCACATTTGCTATGTACATGGAGGACTTTGTCAGTGAAAAAAACTGAATGCTTTACTAGCGGGAAAACAGTTAAACAGACCATCTGCAGCGCGAGAATAAGGAACAAACCTCCTCCATTCGGCCCCTTTACTTTCTCTTTACTTTACTTTTATTCTTTACTGTACTCCTTTACTTTGTTGTTGTACACACTCCACTGAAGACATCCATTAGCCTATTCATTTAATTTGCTTTGTTAAGCGCAAAGATTTGTTTCAAAACGATTTCTAATTTACAGCAAACAAATAAATGAAGAATAATAATGAACACACGTCCTATTGTTATGCTCCATATGGTGATGCATACATCTCCAAAACTCAACAGGTGGACAAATCTAAACTTGTTTTTATTAAAACAGATATAAATCTGCATATAATAAAAATACTGCTAATTATAATAACATTATACAAATGCAAATTGTCATGAATAAACTGAAAAAAGCCCCCTGACATGAAGAAGGCATGGAGATAGTGGTTTTTATATTTATGTGGAAAATAATATTTTTTGTAATATTTTCCTTTAATACAATCCTTTAATATTTTCATATGTAAAGATATTTGTGTATTGCTGTACATCCTGTATGTATTAAACAATGTGTATGCATTTTTGAGCTGCAAATACATAGGTGCATATCTAACATGCTCTGCGCTGGACTGTTTAAATGTTTTGCTTCCCATCTGTTAAAGAATTTTATAAAAAGGTTTTCAAAGAAGGTTTATAAAAACACTAAAACTATTTTCAATTATAATAATAACTGCAGGGTTGCGGCTGAAAGGGCATCTGCTGCATAAAAACATATGCTGGATAAGTTAGTGGTTCGTTCCGCTGTGGCGACCCCAGATTAATAAAAGGACTAAGCCGAAAAGAAAATGAATGAATGAATAATAACTGCTTCTTGAGAGCAAAATCAGCAGAAATTTTATTGATTTCTGAATGGAAACAGAATAAATTGTTTTTTTTTTTTTTTTTGCTGTATTATTCATCAACTACAATTTTACTAAAACATTTGGACATTAATGTACAGTTGAAAACCTAATTACAGCATTACATTCAGTGTATCAATGGTGTTTAACATAAAATGAAACACACACAGACCGAACCATGGGAAAACAACGTTCTCTGGCATGAAACGAGGCTGAAATTATGTATAATTCATGTTCGTAGTGTAATTAAATTTTCACTTGTGCAAGTACAGTGACAGGTCAGTTCTGCCTGCGTGTAAAACGAGTAACAAGAAAAGCAGAGCTGAAAACATATTTGCTCTGAGAAAGAGGTTTTGGGGAATGACGTCGATGTGACAATTAAAATGAATTCATCATCAAACTAAGCGGAAATTAAACCGCCATCAAGTTTTCATGTAGAACAGAATCAAAGTGGCCTGGAAAGAGTTGGCATCAATATCACATCAGACGGAAAAAGCTAAACGAGAAGCGGTTGCAGCATGTTGGGACTCGGAGGGACTGCAGATTCTGCCTGGAAGCAGGCGCGAAGTGACAGCAACCGAGCCCAATTCCCTCAGCTGGTGGTAGCGGCGAGGTGAGAGCCGACAGCTGGAATATGCCCTGAAAACTATGCAGAAAGTCAGGGGAAGGAGAGCATTTTAACAATTAGACAAGGTGATCGTCGGCCAGGTGTCAGGATAATCAAGTCCCTCTCACCAAGCACTTGCGTTAATTCCATATCTTTGACTCCACAGTCGAATTTGGAATGTCAGCCCAAGGATTAGTAATGTTTCCCCAGTCACACATCCTAGATGGATGTGATAGGTCAGGGCTGACCCCAGGCAGCCAATTCAAAGCCTCTGCCTTATATCGTGGGTGTCTTCTGTGCTCTGTGGCAGCATTACAAATGGGATACCAGCTCCCCAAAACATTCTTGAAGTTCCGCGCCATCAATCAAAACACCAAAGTCAAAACGGAGCTCACTTCATCCGGGGAATATCACGTCGGGGTCACCAAAAGCTGCAATTGCTGCGTTCACATTAAAGCTGCACAATATAATTAATTAAATTTGTGCACCTGAGTTTAGCTAGACTCACCATGAAGCACTGTTGATTTACTTTTATCTTTGCTTTATTGTATTTATCTACCCTTGTAATTTGTTTATCAAATTTTATGCATGATTCACTCCTCTACAAAATCATCTCAATCAATCTAAATTTCTTTCCAAATAAAGTTAAGTCTGGTGAAATTGTATTCATATCACAAAATATATTTGCAGAAAAACTAAGTATTGAAATATCATGCAGCCTTTTACACGTTCTTAATTGAGGTTGCAGATGTCGGCGTGGATTTACATTTTTGAAAGGACTGATAACGACAAATAATAAATTGTTATTTGGCTCACCCACTAAATAAATACAGAGACTTGACATAAGTGGTCCCACTAGAAACTAATTATATAATGCATCCTCTGTGTTTTCACAATGCTCTAAAAATTAGCATGCCCCGTGATGAAGTGTCTGCAGGTGTGCCCATGATAACACAGATTACACAGACTCTCCGCCTCGACGACTCATATATTATTTTACACAAGCATCCCCTCATAAAAATACCTTCATTTATGCTGGGAAGGGCCATCTGTGTAGTGTGAACACATGTTTGGGCTTTTGGTGATCAATTCAAGTCAATACAACAGTTTGTTCTGGTTCTTGAATCTTGATTAGCTGTTAGGTCTTTCCAGCCATGTGATATCATTAACATCACAGTCACATCACAGATTCTGTCAATTTGACTGCAGCATTCCTCACTGTAGAGCACCAAAATCATTATATTTAGGCAAATACTGATTTTAAGGTCCCATATACTTAAAATATATGGTGTACACTACCTGAAAACAATCCCAGTTGTAAGAGCAACAAATAATATCTTGCCTTCTAGTTGTTCATTTGGGAAAGTGGCAGAAGGTAGATTTTTCTAATGAATCATTTGTTGAACTGCATCCCAATCGTCACAAATACTGCAGAAGACCTATTGGAACCCTCATGGACCCAAGATTCTCACAGAAATCAGTCAAGTTTGGTGAAGGAAAATCATGGTTTGGGGTTACTTTCAGTATGGGGCTTGCGAGAGATCTGCAGAGTGGATGGAAACATCAACAGCCTGAGGTATCAAGACATTTGTGCCCATTACATTACAAATCACAGGAGAGGGCAAATTCTCCAGCAGGATAGCGCTCCTTCTCATACTTCAGCCTCCAAATCAAAGTTCCTGAAATCAAAGAAGGTCAAGGTGCTCCAGGATTGGCCAGCCCAGTCACCAGACATGAACATTATTAAGCATGTCTGGGTTAAGATGGAGGCATTGAAGATGAATCCAAAGAATCTCAATGAATTCTGGGAGTCCTGCAAGAAGGCTTTCTTTGTCATTCCAGATGACTTTATTAATAAGTTATTTGAGTCATTGCAGAGATGTGTGGATGCAGTCCTCCAAGCTCATGGGAGTCATACACAATATATATATTTTTTCCACTGCACCATAACTTTATATTCTATACTGTACAGTATTTTCGTTAAGTGATGAGACTTTTGTCTAAGCAAAGTCAGACCCCAGTGTACTTATTAAATAATTAAAAATCAAGGCATGATCATATTTTATTTTGGTAAAATAAGTGTACTCCAGAGGCCTTTGCCTTTCATATAAGCCACTTTTGATAACAAGTGATCAACTAGAAGTCAAATTATTATTTGTTGTTCCTAAAACTTGAATTGCTAGTGTAATGTCACCATTAAACATGAGCTTATGTTAAACATTACATGTAATTTGTTTTTAGTATAAATAGCTGTCAGTCTTTTGTATTCAATTAATTTATTATTTGTTCCAGATCATGCAGATTTTAGAGGGAAATTTAGGTTTTATAACTTTTTATAAATAAATAAAATTCTGGCTACTGTTCTTTTGACTTATTTTCTTAGCATCTTATTTATTATATGTTTTTAATTAATAAATGCTATTGTAAATAAATAATAGTAATATTTATTGAAAATATTTTGTATTGCAAATCACGTCTTTTGACTGAATAATTTTCAGTTTGGACTTAATTAAGGAATAAATAAACTAGTACGACTGAGACCCTCAATGCAAGTTTTGTGACAGTAAATGTTTTGCATGAACTAAATAAACAGTATAAACTTAATCTATTTATGAAAGTAGAAAGGGTGGAGAGAATCTTCTGAAGTTTACCTAAGTTGATTTTAATCTTTATATAAAAAGTTTATTACTAGCTTTGGATAAATTTCTCAAAGGTAGTGTAAATAAACACCCCTTTTACCCTGTCAAAAAACCCCAGTCCACAGCGAAGCCATTTCGCTTCATTTATTAATGTTCCTTTGGCTCAGTCCCTTATTTATCAGGGGTCACCACAGCAGAATGAACCACCAACTACTCCGTAGTACCGTATACCGTACTGCATGTCTTTGGACTGTGGGGGAAACCGGAGCACCAGGAGGAAACCCACGTAAACACGGGGAGAAAATGCAAACTCCACACAGAAATGCCAACTGACCAAGAATGCATTTGAACTAGCGACCTTCTTGCTGTAAGGTACCAGTGCCAACCACTGAGCCACTGTGCCACCCTTGTTTCACTTCATATCTCTTTAAATGCTAATAAGGTACTGTGACCCCACCACTCTCAGAGACTCCTGTATCACGACTTAGCCTATCGATCCTTTCTTGTGGAGTTAAACCTGAGCAGCACACTCACAGTGCTCAACCAAGCCTCACACTTCTGCTGACTTTTGGCTGCTTGACTGATCTAGAGAATTTAAAGCTGTTTTTACACTATAATAACAAAATGTGAGATTACATATTATTTCTTGACATTGCAGCCTGCCATTATCAATGGCAAATGTATTTAAACAAACATCTATTTACATGAAAAGTGACAGTGGTGTATTTATTAAATGCTCAGCTGCTCAGTTTCTGAACTGGTTAGTGTGTAAACCAGGGCTACCCAAAATGTTTCTTATGAAGGGCCAAAAACTAAACTTGATCGAGGCTAGTGGGTCGAAGGTAAATATTCGCCATGGGTAATTTCCTAGTTTATTTATTAATGTTTAACAATAACAAGAAAACATTGCCTTATATTAACTAATACAGTACTTTTGTTACATTTTATAATGAACTTATTACAGTAAAAACAAAATCTAATTTCTAACAGAATTACACTATTTTTTGCCTTGATTTGCTCACCGATGTCTTCTGCATAGTCTTCTATCCGTCAAATGACAGTATTTACATTTTAAAATAAAATAAGATTTGTTTACAACATTTAATTGACACATTTCATTTAAGTTTGCTCTAAATAAAATAAATAAAAAGCAATAAAATTCAAACAGGTTAATTATGTGACTTAAATACATTCAGACAGTTTATATATATATATATAAACAAGTTGCATGTTTTCTTTTTTGGCGGTTCATTCCGCTGTGGCAACCCCGCAAGGGACAAAGCCGACAAGAAAATGAATGAATGAATGTTTTCTTTTTAACTTGTCTGAGATACCATTTGTAAATTTTAGTTTACAAATGGCATACTAGCATTACAAATGGGATACCAGCTTCCCAAAAGATTCTTGAAGTTCTGTGCCATCAATCAAAACACCAAAGTCACAACAAAACTCACTTCATCCAGGGAATATCACGTCGGGGTCACCAAAAACTGCAATTGCTGTGTGACAAATTTAAATTTAACCCGATGCCACCTGTACTCGTTTTTTAAATAATCAGAATCCTTCAAACTGATTTCAAGAGTTCACACTTAGCTGATGATTAATAATAAGCTTGTTTGGCATGCTGTCCCGGGAGAGAGCCCTGAGCTCATGAGATCCTCGAGCCCGAGGCTCCCTCCCGTTGCAAGGCGAGAGGGGAGATCGAGCTCAGGTAGATCTCGAGAACTCCCCCTTCGTAGTGTTGAAGAGTAGATAGTAATTCTCTTTAACGAGATAGGTACTACCTAGGGAGCAAGTCTATAAGGTTGGTCGATCAAATTTAGGTTGCGTGTTTTTAATCGGTGGGAGGAAACCGGAGGGCCCGGAGAAAACCCACGTGAACACGGGGAGAACATGCAAACTCCGCACAGAAAATGCCCGCTGGTTAGGTAGAGCCTAGGACCATTGACACTCTTGCTGTGAGGCAACAGCGCTAAGCGCTGGGCCACCGTGTCACCCATCTAGAAAAGGGAAGGAGTAGGGGTGGAAGGGGGGATTCTTCAAAGCGAAGATAGCGGTGATATGGAACCCGGGATATTTATAGTAGTTAAGGGATCATCTGATTGGTGCATGTTGATTTGGATAATGTGGGTCCAGCTGCTAGCAATCATAAGCACGTGATCCTCTCGAAATTAGTTTATAAATAAACCCCACTTCAAGAGTTCACACTTAGCTGATGATTAATAATAAGCTTGTTTGGCATGCTGTCCCGGGAGAGAGCCCTGAGCTCATGAGATCCTCGAGCCCGAGGCTCCCTCCCGTTGCAAGGCGAGAGGGGAGATCGAGCTCAGGTAGATCTCGAGAACTCCCCAAAATGCCTTACAAAGCTCGGGACAGCAGCCGCGTATTGAAGAACCCCCCCAAATGCAGATGGAACAATGCCATATCCGGCTGCTGGATATAACATTGATCGTTTAGGAAAGCGAGGCTCCTGCGGGAGCGGCGAAAAGTAGACTCTTGCTGGAGTCTAAGCGGGGGTGTGGGAGGGGCGGGATTGACTCCTGCGGGAGTCGAAGCTCGGAAATCTCCTGCGGGAGCGAGCCGGGGTGGGCGGAATTTTGCAGGGGTCGGGAAAAGTTTTTGGACTGTGAAGACTCCTGCAAGAAGGGGTGTGAGGTGGGCTGGGGGGGGCATGAACTCCTGCGGGAGTTGAAGCTCGTTTTAGTCACTCCTGCGGGAGTTAGAGCTGGAGATTGAGGGCCTAGCTGAAGAGGAAAGGGTGGCGGGTTAACTCGCCGAAATAAGATAGAGAGAAAAAAGGGGGGGCGTAGGATCTCGACGCCAGAAGGAAGAAAAGGAGAAGGGGAATCGTGCAAGCGCAAGCCTGCGGGCCTACGTGCATGTAGAGACACACACGCTCGGGCGCGCAAAGCGAGCTTACATACGCGTATGAATACACGTAATGCATATGCACGTTCCCGAACACACATACTCATCCATACATGCGCATACGCTTGTATATGATTATATACAAGTGTATATGCATTCCTAGTGGCCATGGGGGGGGCGGTGATGACTCCTGCGGGAGTCGAAGCTCGGGGTGACCCCTGCGGGGGTCAGAGCCATGCGGGGGCATTACTCCTGCCGGAGTCTGGGAAAGGGAGGGGGTGGTGAAGACTACGGCAGAAGGTGGCCGGGCGAGACTCCTGCGGGAGTCGAAGCTCGTTTTAGTCACTCCTGCGGGAGTTAGAGCTGAGGATTGAGGGCCTATGGAAAGAGATTAGTGAGGCGAGTACGCTCGCCGAAATTGAGCTAAAGAAAAATGGGGCGGAGAAACTCGACGCCGAAGGAAGAAAAGAAGAAGGGGTATCATTCAGCGCACGCAAGCTAGCCTACGTACGTGGAAAGACACGCACGCTAGGGCCTGCAATGCGTGCGCGCAACGCTCTCGCATACACACGTACTCAAACACGCATGCGTATCCGCGAGCATATGAATATATATGCACGCGTGGCTACGCATTCTTAAGGGCTGGGGGGGGGCAGTGATGACTCCTGCGGGAGTCGAAGCTCGGAGTGACCCCTGCGGGGGTCAGAGCCATGGGGGGGGGCGGGAACCAGTAGGAGTTGGGAGACAGGAGGGGGCGGTGATGACTCCATCTGGAGATGTGATAGTGAAGGGGTTGGCCTGGGTTGGGCCTAAGGACTCCTGCGGGAGTCGGAGCTCAGGATGGACCCCTGCGGGGGTCCGAGCTGTAGGGAGGGGAGGCAAGCTGTAGCAGAGCTTGGAAGCAGAAAGTACTTGCGAGCATACACATAGCATTCTTACATACCAACTTAAGCATACGTACAACTGCTCATGCGCAGACACGCACACGTGCCCGCATAAGCGTAACACGTGCCCGAACCCGCACATGCGCGTTCATTCATGCACCCATACGTTCACACGCACACTAGTGCTCAGGCCTTCACTCATACTTGTATACTCACGTGGGTGCGCACGCGCTCACTCTCCCCTTACTTCCGTACGGCGGGTGCGCACTTAGCTGGATAGAGCCATCTGTGCTTCTTTAAGGTGGAGTTGGCTGAGGCGAATGTATGCTTTGAAGGCATCGGATGACCAGCGGCCTAAGGTCTGAATTTGGTGGGAGGAAAGACCTCTGTGTGCTGCTGTGGTGGCTGCGCCAATTCTGAATGAATGGCTAGAGTATAGTTCGGGGGAGAAGCCTGAAAGGCGGAGCACCTCTTTTAAGTGTTTTTGAAACCAAAAACGAGTTACTGGACGATTAACGTCATCAGTAAAGAGGGGGGCCAGGGGGTCAGTATCTTGAGCTCTCCTTAAGTGGAGAAATGCAAGAAGGGTTTGAAAGGGACGTGTGGGGGACGAAATGTTGAAAATATAAATAAAGTGCCCTTTCCCTGACTGATCTGTTTTGCTGTGCTTGATGAAAAAAGGCTATTGTTTCATCATTTTGCAAGGTTAGATCTGAAATTGTAGGGTGGGTGGCGGGGTTAAATTTGGATGTGATAGCCATTTCTGAACACCTAAGGAAGCCGAAAAGCTAAAGTGAACATGGCATCAAGTGTGCGGACTGCATGTGTGGAAAGGTATCCTTGCGCAGTGTATGGATGCATCTTGAAAGTATGTTGAGTGTAATGGGTTGTCTGGTGTCGGGGAGGGGGGGGGGGGGGTGCTTTGGAAATGGCTTCTGAATGGGATCCGTGTATCAGTTTATGAAAAATTTGGATCCCGCTAAGGTAGCTTTTTATAGAGCTAGCCTGGATATTTTTAGCAGTGTGCTAAAAATGAAGGAGGTGATGGGAAGTAGGGAGAAATCTGGGAATTGTGTTTGTAGAGTGAGTGGAAATGCTTGAAAGCATTCCATGCTGTGAGATATGATTGCAGAGTTCTGGGAGCGATGGCGTGCAGGATAAGAGATATGGAAGTTTCGTGTAGCTGGTGTAGTGGGTGATTTAAGGCAATATCATTTGTGAATAATGTGGGACAGGTGTTGGATGCTGGTCTGCTTCTGGTGCCAAGAGCCGAAATTCTGGAAAAGAAGCATAGCAGACGTTAGAGACAGAAAGGTAGATACATACATACATACATACATACGTACATACATACATACGCATGCACCCATACTGTACATACGCACGCACACACGCATGCATGCATGCATGCATATAAACACACGCACGTATACATACCTACACACACATACACGCATACACACGCACACACACACGCACACACGTTCTCGCATATATACGCATATATGCGTATACGTATACGCATATGGAGACAGGGTCGTGCTCGAGCCCTTAGTCTGGAGTATGGCATTAGCTGGTTAGATGGAGGAAGGAGGTTAGGTGAGAGTCAAAGCTAGGAGTAAAGAGCTAGTAGGAAACAGCGAAAGCACTCAACGCTGTCAGGGGAAACAGAAATGTGAGGGGATAGGTGAGACTCTTGTGGGAGCCGAAGCTCATATTGACTCCTGCGGGAGCCATGAGTTTATGATGTTAAGGTGGAGGTGTCTTTTCTGGAAACGGAGGGACAGGCGTTGGGTTGGGGTCTGCTTCTGGAGCCAATGACCAGATTTCTGGGAAGAAAAAACACGTCAGTTATTTGGTTTGCACATGGCACATATTCAGCAGACAAGATAAATTATTTTATAGTTGATGTCAATATGAGGCGTCTTAAAGCGGCGTTAAAGGTGGTGAATAGGAATGCCTTTATAATGCATTGTACTGTGGCTTCCTTAATCTGTAATTATTAGATAGAATCCTTTGTTAAAGAGTTTGAGTGTTGTACTGCTTATGGGACTAATACATGACATCTTGAAGGATGGGGCAGAGAACGGTTCAATCATAAAAGGGGGTTGTCGATCTCTTTTTATAAGATGATCGTCAGCTGCGGATTTTGCAGTAGCTTTAGA
This sequence comes from Danio kyathit, assembly GCA_903798195.1. Classification (NCBI taxonomy): domain Eukaryota; kingdom Metazoa; phylum Chordata; class Actinopteri; order Cypriniformes; family Danionidae; genus Danio; species Danio kyathit. Next base: position 26,496,951 of record LR812543.1, read on the forward strand.
ATGTATTTAGAGTGTAATAGGTTGGATGAGGGTCAGCTTCTGGTGCCTTCTGTCAAGAACTCTGAATTGAGAAACAAGAGAGAATCAGAAATTAAATACAACAAGATACAAGTATGGCAGACACAATGAATTGTTTTAGCTGATATCCATGCGAGGCGTCCTAATGAGGGCATGGGCAACTGTGAATGGAAGCGTCTTTTGTTAATGCATGGTACAATAGCTTCGTAGATCCAATGCAAAGATAGTTGAGGTGGGCATTTGACCCCCCGCAGGAGGGCAGATGGATGGAGAGCTGAAGATATGGACCGTGGCTTTTCTAGTGGTCCTGGAAGTGTCTCTTGAAGACTAAGTAGGTGAAGTGGTAGTGGAGTGGAGTTTGAATGTTGTAAATGCAAATGTATCTAAACAGAGTCGATGGATGAAACATTGCTCCATTCATCAGGAATGTCCTCCCATTCATAGCAGTCAAGCGGGAAGTTTGTTCTTTGCCATTTACATCCAACCGACTTGCTATTATGAATTCACGTATGACACTAGTGTATGAACATACGAGTCACTGTCATATTACAATTGGACTTCTGTGTTGAAATTTTTATTTTTTTTTATTTTTTTTTTTTTTTATTAATTAATTTATTTATTTATTTATTATTATTATTATTATTATTTTTTAATATCTGAGTAATAATCTTTAGAATTTAAATGGCTATCAGAAGTGGCAAAGTTTTTTTTTTTTTTTTTTAATTAAATAATTAATTTATTATTGTTTTGTTTAATTAAACAAACTGCCAACATCAAATCCTGTGCTTAAAGACTATGTCATTCATTCATAAAGTCAGAGTCCATTCTTAACCTGACGAGAGAGAGGGCTGGACCATCTCAAGTTTAAGCTCATTGGATAGTGGCGCTTCTCTTTCAGCTATTGGCTTGAAGGCGTGTCAATCAAGAGTGAAAATGGCGGACGGCCATTTTGTAGAGCGGGATCACAATTGTTATGACTGGAGATCAACGTAGGAATATGCCATGGACTAATATTGCGGATTGGGCTATGCAGATGAATTACTTCATGCTATCAGAATGGTATGGATCTGTAGACAGGCGGGAGGCTTCAGAGGTGAGTTCTTTTTTGGAATTCACGCTAGTCTTTCAAGAAATGTTTAGTCTTTGCTGGAGAGTGGTTATTTTCTGTGAGGCTTTCCTTTGAAGTGTGCTATATACATTACCGCAGGTGCATCCCTTATGAGAGCAGTGAGAGTTTGGCTTCATTGCAATGTTTGAAATTGCCGGCTTGTTGAGTTTAGGCGGAGTTTGTAGACTGTGATCTTGCTAGAGAATTGGGTTGAAGACACAGCGGATGCGTTGTGTGAGGCATTAAGTGGAAGATTTTGATGTTGCTGTTGACGTTGTGGTAGAATTAGTTGGAGTTGTAGTAGGAGAGCAGTTGTTTTTGGAGTAGAAGTATTTGTTGTTGTAGCAGTAGATGCAAGCAGAGCTGTCTTCAGAGCGAAGATCTTTTTTGTAGTTGCATTAGCAGCAGCATTAGCAGCATTAGCAGTAGCAGCATTAGCAGCATTAGCAGAAGCAGCATTAGCAGTAGCAATAGCAGCAGTGGTATTAGCAGTAACAGCAGTAGTATTAGCAGCAGTAGTATTATTAGCAGCAGTAGTATTAGTAGCAGCAGTAGTATTAGTAGCAGCAGTAGTATTAGTAGCAGCAGTAGTATTGGCAGCAGCAGTAGAAGTAGTAGCAGCGGCAGCTGCTGCTGCAGGCCAAGCTTTCTTCAAAGCGAAGATAGCGGTGATATGGAACCCGGGATATTTATAGTAGTTAAGGGATCATCTGATTGGTGCATGTTGATTTGGATAATGTGGGTCCAGCTGCTAGCAATCATAAGCACGTGATCCTCTCGAAATTAGTTTATAAATAAACCCCACTTAAAAAGGCAACTTGTGGGTCTTTGTGACAAAAATTATTTGTTATGTGTATACATCACATGTACAGTAATTCTGACTACATTGATTTTATTGTATGTTTTTCTTTGAGCTCATGAAGCAGCTTTGTAAAATGTCTGCAGATGATACTATAGTGTGTTGTAAATGTGAAAATGATGGACGCAAATCAATGGATTGAAAAGATTCATTATTATTCACATCCAATTTATTATCTAGCAATTTATGACATCATAAATTCCCCTCACTGATTGCATCACAGTGGGGGGCTTAACATTGAGAAGCGACTAGGCAAAAAAAAACTGTTTGATATGCACGCTCATGAATTAATTATAAAGAAGAACATGTGTTACTTGTAAATTATGGGCATTTCCTGTGTAAGCAGAGCTGATCTGAATACTAGTGTGTGGCATTACTGAAAATGTTAAACATACAAAATGTTGAAGCCATGTCTGCTGTATAAATGTATGGACAGATGTTTGATGTGCTCCACTGTGCCAAACGTTTGAGTAATCGCAGTCCGCTGCAATGAGCAGCCCATCTCATTTATTGTCCCGATAAATCTCGAGTCCGGCCTCTGCATCGGTCATCAGTCACAGCTGAAGTCTTAACTGGGGCAGGAATGACAGGGCCTAGAGGACTGGAACTACCTTTCCTCAAGACCCTATTATAAAAATCAAATTTAGGTTTAGGAAAAATACCCAAAATTGGACTATTACAGTGCTTGCATGTAAGGTCAGGTGGGATTTAGTATTCACAATGATACATTTTTATTTTTATTTAATTATTAATACACACATTTTTTCATCTTCAGAACACAAATGATGTTTTAATTAAACTAGTAAGAATTAAAAAAATAATAATTAAAATTAAAAAGTCTGTTCACCCTAAACTCTTAGAAGTTTGATTAATTTCCAATTAAAGCTATTTTACAAAATTAGAATTTCAGAAATTATCAGTTTAACTTGCATTAAATCTTTGATTCACATGATTTTATTGTCATAGTACATTACAATTCATTTTTTCAAAGTGTTAATATTCAAGTGTAATATTTACCTTCTACCCAAAGTGGTACAAATCATCTGCATATTATTTTTTCAAATATTTTATATCTATACCTGCCTTTACACCTCAAAAGCAATGTTGTTTTATGTGGACATGCACATATATAGCCATAAATATTTCAATAGTTAATTCTGAAAACATCTGTATACTGATTAGGGATTTTTCTTTGCAATATTTTACATCTATAAAGCCTGTGGTTTGCAAATAAGATTGATTAAACATTTTGGGCTCTATTTTAATGATCTAGGTGTAAAGTCTAAAGCTCATGAAGCATTAAGTTTAAGATTCCCTTTAAGAGTCAGTTGCATCATGCCATGGTGCATTTGCTATTTACATGGTGGACTTTTTAAGTGGAAAAACTGAATGCTTCCTTAGGGAGAAAACAGTTAGACAGACCATCTGCAGCACGAGGATAAAGAACAAGCTTCCTCCATGCCACTCTTTACTTACCTCCTTTACTTTCGTGTATAAGGAAACAGCGTTTCTGAAGACATCACTGAAGACATCCATTAGCCTACATATTTTTATTTTTGCTTGTTAAGCGCAAAGATTTGTTTCAAAACTATTTCTAAATTCAGATCTAATTTGCAGCAAACGAATAAATGAACAATAATAACAACGAAGTGTGGTCAAAAAACTGAGTTATATCCAAACACACATCCTTCTGCTGTACCTACTCGTGCACATTACTCGCGGGCCGATCCGACTCTGATGCGACAGCGTGGGCTCGCTAACGGCCGCCGCATCTGGCCCGATTGACTCGGGCAGTAAGTCCATAGGCATCCAGCCCGAGTGAATCGGGCTAGATGCGGCGGCTGTTGCCGGATCGGCCCGTGAGTAATGTGTGCTGCGGCCCGGAGCTGGCGCGATTAAATTTTTGTTATATAAAACCTTACCTTTGTTAACATTATTACAACCATTTGTGTTGATAAAACAGCAAACGCATGCTACTATGTAAACGCAAAGTGTACATTAGCGAACCTTTGTTATAGTGCAGACACCAGCGGTCAAGTGAGAAGTTCGGGGGGCGTGGTTAATTTGATGTACAAGCGTTTGGTTGGAAGTTCGATTCCGCAGCTCCACCAAGCAGTCCTTCTGCGCATGCCCAGGCTCCAATTTCAGCAGTCTTTTGCGACAGTTTGTGCCTGTCACGAGGCGTTTTTTCCTTCACAGCGTTTAATGGAAAATGTCGCTGTCGCGTTGGCCATATTTTATACAGTCATTGGTCGCTACTTTCTAAATCAAATAGTTTTTCAGTAGCAAATTTTTTAATTATTTTTTTTTTTTTTGTCAAGTAGTGCAGTAGTGTCCACACAAGCTACATTTACCCATTGCGGATCAATAAGTGACGGCACCGACTTCACGGAGCTGTGAGGCCGGTGTCTAGCTGATGAAAATAAAGCCATATGACGGCGAGAATGACGATTTCTTCTTCTACCTGTTTTTCTGTGGTCGACAACAAACTTTTTGGTACATTACTGCCACCTCTCGCTCTGGTCGGTGATGTCGCTAACACAAGAAATTTGCTTGATGGAAAGGTCAGTGAGGGAGAGGATATATATATATATAATTTACTGTAGTAAAGGCTAAAGTATACTATAGTAATTGCTATTAGTTCATGATAGTTACTAATGATACTACATTATGTAGTGTAATTTATTAATGAAGAATTGTAAATATATATACACAATATAATGCTCATTCCTAAATATTTCCCTTTAATATAAATTGTTATAGTATTTAAATGTGTAACACCTGGTTTTATTGGACTATTTGTTTTATCTGTTATATACTATAATTTGTTTGTTTAGTACAGCATATTATTTGCAGTAAATAATTGAACTGAACAATTTTGCCACATATGTTTCATTGACAGTTTTATTGATCACTAATATATGATCGACTTGGATTTAAGTTGCTTTGATTTAAAAAGGAAAATTGAAAAAATAGCTTAGATGTATTTTTTTTATTGCAAATGCCACAAAAATCACCCTGCACAACTAACTAAAATTTTGATTTTGTAACAACAGTAAACAATTTTTGTGGTGGATGGTTTTGAAGTGGCTGTACTTTAAAATTAAATTAATATAATCTTAATTCAAGTGATGAAATATTTTGAAATTCTAACAGTAAACAGAGCTACTGTAAGGTCACACATGCTTGGCATAAATGCTTAAAAATGATTTAGTTGAAAATATCCATTAGAAACTTAAAAGTAATCAAAAAGTAATCAGATGTAATCCGTTACTTTACTTTTATAAAGTAATTATAAAGGTACGCTACTTATTACATTTTAAATATGGTAATTTGTAATCTGTAACCTCCCCAACACTGATAGTGACGCATACATCTTCAAAACCCAACAGGTAGACAAATCTAAACTTGTTTTTATTAAAACAAATATATCAAATCAAATCACTTTTATTGTCACATCATCAGCAGGACGAGTGCTATGATGATTGAAAAGCTTAGGTGCTGGCTCCAGACAGTGCAAAATACAGATAGTGCAAATACAACAACAGTGCAAAATACAGACAGTGCAAAATACAGACAGTGCAATATACAACAACATACTCACAAAAAAAACAAGACAATGTAAAATTGGCAATGTTGACAACGATACGTACGATGGATAGGTGTACACATAGTTGTAGGCAGTATGGATTTATTAAAGTGCAGTGCATGCTACACCTTGATGGTGTGCAGTGCGGGGTATGGAAGAGTTGGTGTGGGGTGTGTTAAGTGTTCATCAGCCTGATAGTCTGAGGGAAGAAACTTTCCTTCAGTCGGCTGGTGCGTGACCGGATGTTGCGTAACCGTCTGCCTGAGGGTAGCAGAGAGAAAAGTCTATGGCTTGGGTGGCTGGAGTCGCTGATGATTCTCTTGGCTTTCCTCATGCACCTCCTGGTGTAGATGTCCTGGAGGGAGGGAAGCTCACCTCCTACTACGCGTCCAGCAGTTCGCACAATCCTATGTAGACCTTTGCGGTTGCTGCTGGTGCTGTTTCCGTACCAGGTGGTGATGCAGCCAGTCAGGATGCTCTCCACAGTACAGGTGTAGAATGAGCGGAGGATGTGGGGGCTCATTCCAAACCTCCTGAGATGCCTGAGGAAGAAGAGGCGTTGTTGTGCCTTCCTCAGCACTGCGTCTATGTGGGCAGTCCATGTCAGATCCTCAGCGATGTGTACTCCAAGAAACTTGAAAGTGCTGACTCTCTCCACTGGTGTCCCGTTGATGGTGATGGGAGTGTGTTCTTTCTTCTCTCTCCTGAAATCCACCACCAGCTCCTTGGTTTTGCTGATGTTGAGTGAGAGGTGATTTTCCTGACACCACTGTTTCAGAGCGTGCACCTCCTCTCTGTAGGCCGTCTCATCATTATCAGTGATTAGGCCCACCACCGTTGTGTCATCAGCAAATTTAACGATGACATTGGAGCTGTGTTTGGATGTACAGTCATGTGTGTACAGGGAGTACAGGAGTGGGCTGAGAACACAGCCCTGTGGAGCACCAGTGTTGAGGATCAGTGTGGATGAGGTGATGTTGTTCATTCTCAAGTCCAGGATCCAGTTGCACAGAGAGCTGTGTAGGCCCAGAGCCTGGAGCTTCACCACCAGCTTGGCAGGCACTATGGTGTTAAATGCTGAGCTTAGTCCACAAACAGCATTCTCACATATGTTTTTGTTTTCCAGGTGAGACAGAGCAGTGTGCAAGGTGAAAGCAATTGCATCATCAGTGGAGCGGTTGTTTCTGTATGCAAACTGCAGAGGGTCAGTGTTAGCGGGCAGTACAGAGCAGATGTGGTTTTTAATCAGCTTCTCAAAGCACTTGCTGAAGATGGGTGTCAGTGCAACCGGACACCAGTCATTCAAGCATGTGGTTTTAGCTGATTTTGGTATTGGCACAATGGTAGCTGTCTTAAAGCATGTGGGAACCACAGACCGAGAGAGCGAGAGGTTAAAGATGTCCGTGAAAACCCCCGCTAGCTGGTGTGCTTTAAGTACACATCCAGGGATGCCATCTGGGCCCGTAGCTTTTCGGATGTTCACGCGACGAAAAGATCTCGTTACATCCGCTACAGAAGCAGAAAGTGTGCTGCCGGTTTTTATATCGGCCGCGGGAGCGTGCTGTGTGTGTGCTCTGTCCTGGGCTTCAAAGCGAACGAGTTGAGCTTGTCCGGGATAGACGCAGCAATGTTCACAGTGGCGGGTTTGTTACTTTTAAAGTCCGTGATGTCATTAAGTCCCTGCCACATAATCCTTGCGTTATTGGTGTTAAATTGACCCTCTACCTTGTCTTTGTATTGACGTTTAGCTGCTTTGATCGTTTTCCTGAGGTTGTAGTTTGCTTGTTTTAGTTCCTCAGCATTTCTGGATTTATAGGCGGAAGTTCGCACTGATAGGGCTGTTCGAACTTCTCAATTGATCCATGGTTTTTGGTTAGGGTAGATACGGACAGTTTTTGTTGGGACCACGTCTTCTATGCACTTTCTGATGAAGCACGTAACGGTGTCTGAGTACACTTTGATGTCGTCATCAGAAGCTGCCCGGAACATCTCCCAGTCAACATCATCAAAACGTCATCTTGAAGTATGGAATCCGATTCGTCTGACCAGCTCTGAAACGTCCTGAGGGTGGGTGGCTCCCGTTTCAGTTTCTGCCTGTAAGCAGGCAAGAGCAGAACAGAAGAGTGATCTGATTTGCCAAATGGTGGGCGGGGGAGGGATTTGTAAGCATCCCGGAACGGAGAGTAGCAATGGTCCAAAATACGATCACCACGCGTGTTTGTGGTGATATGTTGAACGTATTTTGGAGCGATTTTCCTGAGATTGTCGTTGTTCAAGTCCCCTGTAACAATAAGCGCTGCCTCCGGGTGTGCGGTTTCCTGCTTGTTTATGCTCCCATGCAGTTCCCTGAGCGCCTGCTCTGTGTTGGCTTGAGGGGGGATGTAAACAGCCGTAATAATGACCGATGTGAATTCCCTTGGCAGCCAGTATGGTCGACA
>LR812543.1:26509962-26584962 GCA_903798195.1 Danio kyathit
CAGCTTTGCATCAGATACGAAGAATAATTATTTATAATTCCTGCACAAACTTGTAAAATTCTCAATAGAAAGTGAAAGCAAAATAACTGGGATTTTTTTTTTTGCTAAATGTTAAAATTGCCTTCCATTATTGCTAACTTTTCAGCCTTTTCACTTGTCATATTTTCTGTTGTAGATTTTATAATATGATTAAACTGATAAAAAGTGGTGGAGATGATCATACACTGAAGTGAAAATTGCCCCACAGATGGGACTGAGGAGACATGCGCACATCAGTGGAGCGATCTCCAATGCAGTGCATTGCCATCTCCACCTGCATGCCAGTCTGTCTGTCTCTTGTCTGCCTGTCTGTCAGCATCCATTCGTAGTATGCAGTCTTTCTAATTATCTACCCAATTATCTCAAAGTACATAAGGCCTACATAGCCTCCAGGCTTTAAACTATTTTAAACATTCAGTCAAGGCTTTATCATTTGTTTTGACAAACTTTACTTTTATGGAATCCTTTTAACCTTCTCTGTTCCCTCCAGTCAACATGAATCCAAACCAACCAAACAACCATAAATAATAATTAAAAAATAATAAAAATAAATAAATAACTATACCTAAATCTGGTGTTAGATAGCACTAAAAGCAAAGCCTAGATAAGAGCACCACTGGCTTCAACCTACGGTTTTGTGAATCACGCCTCCAGAATGAAGACGTACTGAATTTGCATGAAAGGCTCTTTTATTTGTCGTTATGGCCCAGGGCATAACAGCGAATACTAATGCTGCAGATTAGTAGCGGAAGCTAGTCCCTAGAGTCGACGCTGTGAGGGAAACATTCACTACATAACAAACTACTCTGAGTTTGGAAGCCATCTCGACAACTATTTTTTACCTTTAAGAACATGCCTTTTCCTTTGGTGAGAATGACATTTCGTCTCCATTTGTATCAACTTGTTCTCCCCTTTCTTAGCTTCCTCCACACATACAAATGCTGCCACCCTGATATTTATGTACTTTTGCTTTCCTGGGTTATATTTCACTCTGATTATCATTTTCTCTACCTCACAAATGTTCTCTTTTTTTTTTTTTCCTCTCTCTTTCCCTTTCATTTCCTCTCAGTTTCTCTCCCTTCCTCCCTCCCTTTTCTCGCTCTCTCTCTAAGGGCCAATTGGGGTGTCATGGTATGCAAATGAACATGTAAGGGTGCCCTAGTTATTATAAATAGACATTTATGTTTGATTAAGTGCAAAAACAATCTTACCTCAGGAAAAAATTCTCGCTGTTGGACCTTAGCGATCTGTTTCAAAGAGAAAGGCTTGGGATATTAGGCCAAGTGCCGGAGCTCTTTTCTTTCATTGCCTTTTTGCCTTTGTTCCATAAAATGTCCCATTTTTCAGTCTTGACCTCTGAATTCTATGCACTAATGTGAATTCCTGTAAGACAAACTAAGTTAGTCCATGTCATATGGTCATTTTATATACATTTAACTAAACTGAACCTTTATGACATTCACATGTAATGCTAAAATTGGTATATTTAAAAGAAAATGCCTTCAGTATGATATCTGTTATAATTGTTTTGATTTTAGGGGCTCTAGTGGGCTCAAATAAAATGATTTTATGAAACAATTCAGATCTTATCGCAATAAGATGTACATCATTTATTTAGTGGAGATCTAATTTAGTCATAATTTTGTCTGTCCACAAAGCATGCTCCTCAGTAAAGGGTAGTCTCGCATTTTGATGCTTTCTGCTTTTGGTCACTGCAGAGGCTTTCAGTCCAGATTCTCTTAAATGTCAAGACAAAGCTTTACCCCATTCAGAGCTGAATTCATGTGCAATTCAGCAGCAGTGTTGAACTGATTGCCTATTGAGATTTTCTGCATTATCCTGTCCTCTCTCGCATTTGTCGTTTGTGGATGACCAGCCGTTTTAGGTGACTTGAATGAGATTGCAAAGAGGCAGTATACTAGAAAATCACATACAGTATATGGAACGAGGCTTCTCTTGCTATGGCTCAGCCATCATCTGGAAAACCTGCTGTCAGTGGGGTTTAGTAACATTAAAATGGTTCACCAACCTGCAAAGCAATGTTCATTTTGAAAGTAGATTTATATTTAGTTTCAGTCTTATGACTAAAATGCCATTTAGTTTAGTTTTAGGTCCAATCCAAATTCTCCCCTTTAGCCCTTCTCCTTACCTTTTCCCCTCGTTTTGATATATACCTTCAGCGATTTCCTGAAGATAAATACCAAAAACTAACACAACTGGAATAACTACAGCAGTCGTGATCGTTGATCTCATATAAAGCAAGAGATCCCGATGACATATGATGACGTGTGCAGATGTTGTAGTGCTGTCCCATTAAGGGTAAATTTTGAAGCCCTTCCCCTTCACACTCTGTTTCAAGGGCCAAGGGGAAGGGGTAATCAAAAAGAATTGGGACTGGGCCTTAGTCGCCTAATTGAATACAAATTCTATTTACTTAATCTACCCTTGTGTCAGTTTGGTTAATTCATGATATATTTATTATGCATATCTCTAAAATTTCTATTGTAATTGCATACTCCTTGAAAAAACATTTATAAACAAACTTATTATTATTAAGATTTAAACAATACAGTCCCAGACCTTGTAGTTGTGTAACAACATTGGGCCTAAGTAAAACACCAGTGTGATCTGTAAACATGACTGACAGCATTTTGATGGTCACTTTGACGATCATACCTCCAATGATTTTCCCTACTTCAAGGGCACCTAAGATGAAAATCAACATTTGTAAGCTGTGTGGAGAGAGAACTGTGTGTATGTATAGTGTGCCCATTGTCATATTGGAGTGTTATAAACCCAACTAGTCTCTTTTTTAAAATGTCCTGACGTCAAAATAGGACCCAAATCCCAGTGGTTTTGAGGCCCACCGCAATGTGACGTAGGAGTGCGGTTTTCCCCGCCCACCAAATTGATTGATAGATGCCATGTTTCTATAATAACATTTATACACATGTCTACAAAAGATTTTTTTGCAAATAAACTGGGATTAAAATATTTGTTACAACTCTCTGTGATTTTTATAAGTTGCATATGTTTAAAACGCTTTTAAAACAGCCTGTTTGCAAAATAATGACCGTAAAATCACTTTGTAATTCTTAACTGCTGTAATCACTATGGCTGCATGGTGTCAGTGAACACTAGTGTGTGTGTGTGTGTGTACTGCAAATGGCATTTGTGTGAGACTCATCATTTCAGAAAGGCTTGAATAAACTCCTCCACAAATACATCAAATAAACATACTTGGTATTTTTGACTAATGAGCTGTATTTCAGGTTCATCTGAGTCTGTCTCTATCACTGACTGCTGTTTATCTGACATAACGCATGATGAGAAGCAGACACAAACGTGGGAATGGTGGGCAGGGAGAAGCAGCTCATTTGCATTTAAAGCCACAGGCTACAAAAACAGCTGCAGTATACTCAGACATTGGCAGGATTCTGGAGGCTATAATAAATTATCGGATAGGTATTTTGAGCTGAAACTTTACAGGCACATTCTGAATACTATACATATAACTAACATGTATATACAGTAAAGTAATAAAGTATTTTTTTTGTTATTATACTTAGTCCATATCGTGATAATACCAAATATTGTGATAAAACTCAATATATGGTATTAATAGCAATTGATAGCAACAAGAAAATTTGATACTGGCAGTACCAAATGTATTATCAGACATGTTTGCACAAGCAAAGCCCTGTGTGATGAATATGGTGAAAATGGTATGCAAATGCACCTTTTGTTTATGGCTTGTATGTGTGCAGCACTAGTTCCGGTTTCCCTTTGTTAAATGACAATACAGATACTGCCACCTGTTGGTATGGAAAAATACATCCGCTAATGCAGGCACAGAGAGTAGGGTCTGTCTGTAGACTCCAAGACAGGGGTGTAACTTGTAGTATGTTAGAGGTGTAACTTGAAGTTATGGAGACATGTCAAAACTTTGTTGTTGGCAAGGTGGCGCTGTACACCAGTTATTAACATCTACACCTACTCCACAACTAAACCCAATCATCACAGTTATTAACGTATATACCTACCACAACCCTAAACCCAACCATCATTGTTCATACGTTCTTTCATACTTGACACGCTCGCCATTGTACTGTTAGTTGCAACTACAGGGGGTGACGCTGAGTAGGCTAACTGTCATGACAAAGCTGATGAAGATGTCAGCGAGTGGACTTGCATGTTGGAGTTGCTAAATGAATGAATATAATAATAAATCAAATGAATTGTTTGTGGATAAATATGGAGAAAATGTTCTCTGGTACGTATTTCCACCATCTTGCCAACAATATCTCGTTTTGACATCTCGCATGGTTCAATGGGATCCCGATAACTGCAAGTTACGCCTCTGACTTACTATTTACGCCCCTTCATCTTATGCCCCCATCTTGCAGTGCGCAGACAGATACACTTGGGCACAGAACATCCTTCCTCATTTCAGTTGGCATGTTCACGAGCAGCTTTTGGATCCAGGTGGGATCAGACGAATAGTGACAACATAGTCGGTTTTCATTGCTACTAGTCCTTTGACGTCAGCTTGGTGTGCCCCAGGCTTTAGATTAACATCAAATGAGATTAAGCAGTGCTTGTCTAATTTTCATCTTATGTGTGTTTACAAATGTGAGTCCCTCCTTAATTTCCTATTTAATAGATAATTTAGGAATGTTTATGGAAGTAAAATAGGTTGTGAATGTTATGCAACATATTTGACTTCCTTTCTCATATTCATGTTCTTCTTCTTTGAACAGCGCAAATTGTCAGGACCAGACAGTGGTGTGAGATGATGCCTTGTTTGGATGACGAAGGCTGTGACCTATTGGTAAACAGAACAGGCTGGACGTGTGCACAGCCAGGAGGCCGAGTGAAAACAACCACGGTAAGCACCGCAAAACAAAACAACAACTTGGTATTTAGACTTGCCTGTCAGAAAAGCTGGTGTCATGCCAAATACTTCTCTGGAGCCAATAATAAAGTATAAGCATTGGAGAACAGTAAATAACACAGTTTAGGGTTCACTTGCAGTCAACAATGATTTTCCATCAGCTTAATTAATAGTAAATGTACTGTAACATTTATTCAACCTCTTGTCTTTTAAAACCCATCTTCAGAACACAGTTGAAGATATTTTTTGCCAGATTAAAACTGTCATGTGTCAGATCATGTCATTTTTTATCAGTACAAAATAAATAAACAAGATGAATCAATTGATTCTTGTGTCCAGATGTCATTGTGGTTTACAGATACCACACACCCTGTGTTACACAGAATCCACAACACCCTGTAATACAGATTAGTTTAAAATCAGGCTAATATTATGTAGTCCTATTCTGACAATAATTACACGTCTTCATTGAAAGTCTATTCATTAAAAAAACTAACTTTTAAATATTCTCCAGTGAAGGATGTGTACAGCATTTAATTTGGTCATGGAAGCTTATGCATCCTTGATGTGTAAGAACCAACATTTTTGTGCATCCAGCCGGTGTGATTGATCTGTTTATGTTCGGTGATAAAAGTTTTTGTGTAAGTAAATCTCACAATTTAATTTGTACAATTTACAATATGATCATGCCCGCTCAAAAGATACTTTAATGTGTTAAAATAAATAGACTTTCAATGGAGGGATATTAAAAATATCTGCATTTGTGGTCTGAAGATGAACACGTCAGATTTGAAAAGAGTACATTATGACTTAATTAATATTGAAATTTCAATTCTGTAGCTAAATAAACAGATAACACAAGCAAACAGTTTGCCTAAACACTGCCTGTCCAAAAAATAATAAAATATAACTAAGAAAATAAGTAAGAGCCTCCTATTGTATAGTTACTGCATAGATGAGATGTTAAACCAAGGTCCTGACTCTCTGTGGTCATTAAAAATCCCATGGCACTTCTCGGAAAGAGTAGGGGTGTAACCCCGGTGTCCTGGCCAAACTCCCTCTCGGCTCTTACCCATCATGGCCTCCCAATCATCCCCATCCACTGAATTGGCTGTATCACTGTCTCTCCACTCCACCTATAGCTGGTGTGTGGTGAGCGCACTGGCGCAGTTGTCCTGTGGCTGCTGTTGCATCATCCAAGTGGATGCTACACACTGGTGGTGGTGTGCAGAGACCCTCCTTATCACTGTGAAGTTCTTTGGCTGTATGGCCATACACAATAAATGCGCTATATAAATACACACATTACATTATTTTCCAGCTGGTAACAAGTTATTTAACCTTATCTGATGAAGAGAGTGGGTTCACATTTCTTAAATAACCATGACAAGACACATCTTGTGGTCGTGGAAAAGATTTTACTCTGTTTCAGGAGAGTCAAATTATTAGTATGCATCAAGCAAGAAAAGAGATTGCTGAAACTAGAATCGGGTTAAGAGCGGTCTTGTGCATTATTAAAAACTGGATGGATAGTGGTGAACCACAATATTTGATGAAGAAATAGGATTGGAAATAAATTTTGAACGGTCGATTCATTGGGCTCAAATTGTGAACAAGTGGTTCAAGAAGAATGAGACATCATTTTTACACATGGATTGGCCACCAAAGAGTCCAGAATCTTTGGGAATTGGGAGCTATGAGAAACTTTGGGACCTACTGAACAGCAATCAAACTCTCCCATTATCAATACAAAATTTTGCCGAAATTGAATGCAAATCAGGATGGGAATAAATGTGACATTGCAGAAGCATTTTAAAACAATAACACGGTCCAATGAAATATTAAAGTGTGTGACTTTTTTTTTGGATGGGCAGCGTATAAATGTTTGTTCCAGATTTATTAAAAAATGTTATTTGGCATATTTTGATGTTTTAACTACAACCAAAATGTCACTACAGCCAAAAAATGACATCAAATGGCTTTTTCTTCATATTTAGTCATACATTTTCATATTTCCTTTCCACACTGTATATTTGTTTTTATGCTTGGTTAGGGTCCAACAAAAGGAAAGATCTGGGACGACACCAGAGCCTCTCAAAATGAATAACTGATGGTGTTATATGGCCTAAATGTTGTTATTAAATCCCAGGTATCCTGACGCCAGTGGGGGAAGGTTTTCCCTAGAGAGGAGCGACGTACGGAAGCACCTCGTCATTCTCCAAAGCTACAGCGGGACGGGGGAGGGGAGCATTCATCATAGTCCTGTTAGCCCTGTCTGTCAGTCTCTCCATTAGTCCTTCAGTCTCATAAGATAAGAGGTGAGAACCTCTCGTCATGGCGTTTACGCGGACCGTGAAGAATGGATCCCCCTGCGCTGTCATTCAAAGTTGGAACCAACCAGCATTTTATTTTGGGGATGCTGAAACTGGTGTGATGATGGATGCAGGATCATTTCTCGCTTGGATCTCCTAACAAACTTTTACAGACCAAAGAAATACGGACAATTTCTGTGTGGAAGGATTTCCAAAATCAACACAAGTACACACATCAGCTGCTTCAGCTTTGAGAAACGCAAGCAAAAACACACACATACTTGAGCTTTGTAAGGAGTTTTTCAAACTGAGCACAGTCAAAATAGACAACGAAGATGTTTGTGATCAAACGGTTGACTTTTCTTCGATTGTAAATCTGCCGCCATGATTGTGTAATGGACTGAAATCAGTCAAGGTTTGGAAACCTAGTGAACATGGCAGACAATTTGACAAAGCGAACAATATCTACCTGACCTGAAGAGGCTAGCGCAGATTTGCGCTTTGGGAGAGACCATGCTATGTATTTTCAGAGTCATAAAGTTATATATATATATATTTAACAGTTTTATATGATGTACCTTTGTAGCGAACCTTATTTAACACTGACAATGTGATCCTATTCATAAAGGGTGAATTGAAAAACGTCATGTCCTGGAAAGTTATTTACTCATTGCCTTCTCCACAGTTGAATATAGTGTACTTGTGTATTTGTCAGTAAACTTTTGTTTTGTAACAACAGCATTCAACAATAGACACACACATAAAAATGCAACTGTAACCCACCTTGACAAGGTTATAAACAACAGTATACAGCTATGGGTCAAATGTGTTTTACCGCAGCGATTGTACAACTGGCAAATTCATCTTATAAAAACTGTTTATGTGTCAGTCCTTCTGTGATATCTGTCATATCGAGACGGTCACCCCATTAAGATAATGGCCCTTATGAGATAATGGCTCGTCTGCCGCAACAAGCACTGTGTCCTGCATGGTTTCTCTTAGACCATTACTCTGCCCTTGTTGGCCCCTCGCCGCCTCTCTCAGCGCCAGCCTGTGGAGGAATGCTGCTGTCAGCCAGGCTTCAAGCTTCATTTAACATCACTAACAGCCTGCATTACACACGCCGTCTCTCGGCTACAGCCGCAGTGCCCCACAGTATCACCCCCCTCATGGAGCAGCCCAAAACTACTCAGACTGTTTACGAGGGTTTCAAGGAGAATCATGTTCGCTTTATGGGGGCTTTTAATAAGATCTTAACAACTTGTGTTAATCATTTACTTCAACTCTATGTTGCTAAATTTGGCCATTCATACTTAACTTTAAAGCTGTTTATGCTACAATGCTAAAAAAAAAAACCAAAGACAACAATAAGTAAGCCAGTTTAGGTAGATTTCCTTGTAAAGAGTAAACACTGACTGTGGTGTTTTCAAAACATTGGGAATTCCAACCTGGGGTAACATACTTAATCATGCTGCTCCAACTGTCTCTGTTTCCTGATCTTTCTGAATGAAATGCCTTCACTACATCCATTCAGCTCGCAGTAGAATAAACAAGCCACGCCCACTGTTTGCTCATTTAATATTCCGTTTCTCTAGGAACTGTCACAATAGGAAAAAAAAAAATGATTGCAACTTCTGGTTCATGGGGACTTTAAAGTCATCTTTCATAGGTGTAATGTGCTTTCTAAATATTTTTTACAGTTCAGTTTTAGCGATCTTTATATTGACCGTTGCGTTCCTTTCATAGTGCACTTTGAAAAAATGTATGCTGTTAACGCAGCCGTGGCCTATGAGAAAATCTACGGGTGACCTATTATTGAAAAACGGAATTTATGCTACATCTCCAAAGCTTGTGAAAACAAAAATATATAGCGTACGTTAATGGTTTTAATTTATAGTAGGTTAATTATTAAGAAATGTATCTGTACTGTATATGACATGAGCCTGTTGATTAGAACATTTCTGCAGTGGTTTGAATGTGTCAAATAGTAACTTGTGACTTTTCAAAAAAAATAAAAAAATAAAATAAAATAACATCCTACTTAATAATAATAATAGCCTAATTATAATAATTATACATTAATAATAATAATAATAATAATAATAATAATAATAATAATAATAATTATTAATATTATTATTATTAAGTAGGATTTTTTTCCTTAATAAATAGCCAACTGTAAATTACAACCATTAACAATTTTTATCATTTATAAATGAGATTAGAATACATGTTAGCTAAGTGATTTTATGTTTTAGAATAGAATATGGAATATTCTCAATAATATTTATAAAGGAAACATAGGCCTTATATGTGCCATTTAGAAATATTTCAGTTAATATGAAAAATGAGTGCATGTTTTTACCAAAACTAATTGGATTTTTAAATGAGTGTGCGTGTAAAACAATATAATTTGCTTAAAAATTATGTTTTTTTTCACTAAAGAAGTTGCTACTCCACCCCATTTAGAGCATCATTATAGATGTTTTACGTTATAGCTAACATGGTTCAAAGGATAGATCTGCGACAAAGCAGCTATGGTTTTGGGAAACATTCATCACTACATCGTTCTTTTGCCAAACAATGCATCATACTATGATAGTTTAGCCACAAGTTATGTTGTTGTTTGGGAAATGCATCCCTGCTTGAGACCGCAACAGTGGCCTGAGCCATTTGTTTGAATTGTGTTGAATTTTTAGAGTGGTGCAGGAATGATGTCAAAATCTGTAAAAAAAAAAAATATTCCCCACTGGTTTCCTCAAGATTTTGTAGAGATTTATATGAGTAAGTTAACATCTATGATAAACATAACTCAACAGTAACCATGTTTCCATCCACCTATTTCTATGCACGTTTTGGAATACTTGCTTGCTTACTCCCAGGGCCATTTATATTGAAGTTGATATTTAGCAGCACCATGTTGGTGTTTCGTATCATCTAGTTTTTTATGAGGTGAGCTGTTACCCCAACCCTCAACCCACAATCTGGAGGACCAGGACATAGACACATACACTACGGAAAATTAAGCTTATCCATTTCACCTAACGCACATGTCTTTGGACTGTGGGGAAAACCGGAGCACCCAGAGGAAACCCATGAGAACATGGGGAGAGCATTCAAACTTCACACAGAAATGCCAACTGACCCAGCCGGGGGCTTGAACCAGCTACCTTCTTGCTGTGAGGTGACAGCGCTACCCACAGTGCTACCGTGTTGCCACAATTTGAAATATTGCATAAAAATGTTCTAATACTACAAAACAAATGCACACAAACATTTTATCCATATTATACATATTATAAACTACGATGGAAACACATTTACTGAATAAATTCCAGTATGCGTATCATGTGATGTGATTTTTGTTTTAAAAGATCATGTAATATCAAATATGGACACACTGGAACAGCATTAAATGGACAGATCAACCACATCCAGAAAATATCTGAAATGTTGTTTTAGTCATTCTAAAATGCCTCAGCCAATGTCTGTCATCAAAGTATTATTACCCCAGAATCTTAACTGGCTGCGCTCCAAAAAATCTCCCTTCATGCCTCCAGAAGCCACTGTGCGTTCATTGCATTTCGTCTTTGTCTTTTGAGGTGCAAGTAATTAATTATAAAAGAAGAAAAAAAAAACACTGTGGCTTCTCCTACTACAGCAAATTCCAGAGATATTTGGTGCTTGTTTATCAGGAAGTGACTATTTTGTTCTTTTTTATTAGATGGAAGGTTTATTCGCAACTGTTTTAATGTGATATTCCTGTTTTGTCCATTATTTCATTAATTAATTATCGCTAACGTAGCTCATGCTTTAACATTTTGCTCTACAATGTAAATTACAGACATATTATTAAGTTTCTAATTTACGTAGATTTTTATATAATGTATGTTTCTAATGAGTTACAAATTAATAATTTTTGAGCGTGCAAGTTTCTGTGATTTATGGTGCATAACAATGCTTACCACAGATCTTATTAAACTCATTCATTGAAAATCTTCACTATAAAAGCCCTTTTAAGAAAACCAGTTGTGAATTATACTTCCATTTTTAAAATCCTAATTTAAAATGCATAAAGTAATTAACAAAGCACCATACTTTATGTTTTAATCTAAAACGTGTGATCATTTTCTGTTAAAATGTGTCTGTTCTAGCACTTCTGACACTTTGTTGTTGTTACGATGACCAGCAATCCTACCTGTGCAGATGTGTAGTTCTTCAGCAATCTGCACAGGCTAGATTAGTGCTGATCATAACTCAGTTGTACTGTACTACAGAGAACTGACCAGCCTGACTTAGCAGCAGTGGTGTGAGTTTGGGGCAGAGCTATCTGTTTGGCAAACTTGCAAAGAGAATTTGGTCTAAACTAAAATAATGTTACAAAATAATCCCTTCATAGGTAAGTTTTTTAAAGAATGTTTCAGTTTTTATTCTATAAGGATGCATTTAACTGATTAAAGTAACATTTGATTAAAATGCCACAGTAAAGACAATCATTTATAATTGCAAAAATGTTATATTTCAAATGAATGCTGTCCTTCTGAACTTTCATCCCTGAAAAAAAAATGAATCACAATTTCCATTAAAAAGCTGTTTTCAACATTGTTAATAGATAAGAGCACATTTGAATGATTTCTGAAGGATCATGTGAATCTGAAGACTGAAAAAGGTTACTTAAAATCTATTAAATTACTAATTGCATAATTAAATCTGTATTTAATTTTCTAATTACTTTGTCTGAAAAACAGTTTAATCACATGAGTAATTTAATAACTTGAGTACTACTTAAAATCTCTGTACAGCTTATCTCATATAGAAAGTAAACGTTTATTATTTAAAATTGGATTAAAAGGGGGCTTTAGATTTTTATTTTTATTTTTAAGGTTAAACCCTATATGGTATGTATCAAAACATGAAGTGCTGTGGTGTTTTGAAAATGGCAAATGGTCGTCCGATGCAAGATTCAACTGTTTCTTTTTGTGTAGTGTGTCCTAGTGCATGGCAACAGATGCCATGTCTGCAATGCTTAATGATGTCAATGCAAAAAGTTTAGAATGTTTAATTATGTTCCTGTCATCCACGGCTGATACCCTCACATAAGTAGAGCCAGACAGAATCTGAGGACATTTTTTGCTATTTCTGCACATAATTTAGTAAAAAATCTGCGGATTTATGTGGAATGATTTTGGATGTATTGTAACTAAAAACCTAATATGTTGAATAAAAAAAATAAATTTTTATATCTACTAAAAGACAGAAAATATTACTTTACAAACTGTAAGTAAATCATATGAACATTTTCATATTAGTCAATAAAATTGCTGAAATTAATTTAAAAACTGAATAAATATAATTTTACACACATTTACACACAACTGAATAAATAAACTTAATGATGGGCTGAAACTCTGCGGAAATCTGCGGATTCCGTGTGGGCCTACATATAAGTCAGTGGTCCTCAACCACCAGGCCGTGGACCAGTACTGGTCCGTGGATCAATTGGTACCAGGCCGAACAAGAAATCATTAATTATTTCCGTTTTATTTATTATCTGAGTCTGAACAATCTTTTATTTTAAAAGTCTTTTATTTTGATAAATGACCATATTCTCTCAGTTACATGTCAGTCACTTGAGCGCCCAAATTGAACCCACAAGCAGCAAAATGAGTAAGAAGCAGGCGTCTTTGGAAAGTTTCTTTGCTAAGGGCAAAAGGCCCAGTGAACGACCCACGAACTGCCAAGCAATAGATCCGTAACCCATTTGTCAACAAAACAGGTGATTCCACCATTTCTGTGCATGAAGATCAACTGCTGAAGATCGCAAATGATGGCTGCCTTTTAGGGCCGTTCGCATATTCTGTGTTTGCACAAGTTCGTTATTTCCAATAGAGGTGTGCGGCTTGCATGCACAAGCGGCGTGGCGCACTCACGCCTTCCAGACGCACACAGTTGAATGACTCCTGTGAGCGCACCGCGAGTCAAATTACAAGAAATGACCAATCAGCATCCGATTGTATGGAATATACACATTTCGGTAAGCCTCAGGCAATCAGAAAATCTCAGACAGATCTCAGACAAACACAGAACACCAAAACACTGCAATGCTTTGTAATTTTCTCCATAAACTTGTATCAGAGTTACAGCAATGTTTTGTCAGCTTGTCATCCTCTGAGAAAACGGTTGATGGTCGCCTAGCAGCCTAGCAACCTACAACCTACAAAACAATCCCCCTCCCCTACCCCCACCACCCCAATTGTCAAGCATTGACTGGTCCGCGGTAATAAAAAGGTTGAGGAACACTGACATATATGACACTGACCAATAGGGGCACAGAATCTCTTTTAAACACACATTTTAAAATGGCAAGACAAAAGAGAGAGGACTGTCCTACAAGGTGACATGAAATGGAACAAAAGCATTGTGGAGTTATGACAGCAGTATGCTTGACTGTATTGCATAATCAAGGGACTACCATGGCAGAATAAACAAGACTAGACATTTCAGCAGCCCAGTGAGTACTGGAATTAGCATATAAACTAACAAATGGCTAAATATGTTCTTATTCCCAACGCAGGAACTTTTATATGAATGTGTCTTTGGAGATAACCTTCAGTCAACTGAAAGTTTCGTTATAATTTTTATATAAAGTAATGTTAGCGTTTAGAGGACAGGACTGCTTTGTTTACAGCAACTGCTGGGAAACTACTTCTGTATGGGGCTACATTAGTCTCAATAATAATGGACACACATACTCTACATACACACCCTACCATCCGAATGTCGCAGCAGAAATCGAGACTCATCAGACCAGGCAATGTTTTTTTTAATCTTCTATTGTCCAATTTTAGTGAGCATGTGCGAATTGCAGCCTCAGTTTCCTGTTTTTATCTGACAGGAGTGGCACCTGGTGTGGTCTTCTGCTGCTGTAGCCCATCCGCCTCAAGGTTTGATGTGTTCAGAGCTCTTCTGCATACCTCGGCTGTAACGGGTGGTTATTTGTGTTATTGTTGCCTTTCTATCAGCTGAAACCAGTCTGACCATTCTTTGACCTCTGGCATCAACAAGGCATTTGCGCCCACAGAACTGCGCCTCACTGGATATTTTCTCTTTTTCAGACCATTCTCTGTAAACCCTAGAGATGGTTGTGCGTGAAAATCCCAGTAGATCAGCAGTTTCTCAAATGCTCAGATCAGCCCGTCTGGCACCAACAACCATGCCCCATTCAAAGTCATTCAAATCACCTTTCTTCCCCATTTAGATGCTCGGTTTGAACTGCCGCAGGTTGTCTTGACCATGTCTACATGCCTAAATGCATTGAGTTGCTGCCATGTGATTGCTGATTAGACGTTTGTGTTAACGAGCAGTTGGACAAATCTAATAAAGTGGCCGGTGAGTGTATATATGTTATTTCCACACTCATACACTACGGACAATTTAGTTTACCCAATTCACCTGTACCGCATGTCTTTGGACTGTGGAGGAAACCGGAGCACCTGGAGGAAACCCACGCGAACGCAGGGAGAACATGCAAACTCCACACAGAAACGGCAACTGACCCAGCTGAGGCTCGAACCAGCGACCTTTTTTGCTTTGAGCCGACAGCACTACCTACTGCACCACTGCGTCGCCCATGTATGGTTTTATGTATGTGAATTTGGGCTATGCATGTGTACATTGTAGAAAGTGCTTCTTATTTGCACAAAATTAATCTACTTATCTATTGTTTTGGCGATGCTGGGAGTTGTTTTGGCAGTAGGTAGTGCTGTCGCCTCACAGCAAGAAGGTCGCTGGTTCGCATGTAGATAAGTGCTGGATAAGTTGGCGGTTCATTCCACTGTGGCAACCCCAGAGTAATAAAGGGACTAAGCTGAAAAGTAAATGAATTAATGAATTCATGAATGAATCTATTGTTTTCATTCAGAAAACAGACTCACACATGTGGGCCATATACAAGAACAGCTGTGGGAAACACTCGATAGACAATTACAGAGACATTTGTAATGTATGTGGCTTCTTGATGACAGAATGTGCATCATAGACATCTCAAGATGATTGATCACAAAGCAGCGTGTAGTTTTGTACACTTGGTACTCACAATACATCAAGATTTTATCTAGACACAACTGCATAAACTGAAAGAGTGACTGTCATAAAAAGTGCGTAGTCTGAATGGAGCTTAAGATGACCTTTGAACGTTTAAGAGTGGATGTGGATTAATTTAATAAGTGCTGTTTGTAAAGAAAAATGAGGCATTTTATATTCAGCAGCGCTAAGAGAGTTATATACAGTAGTCATCTTCTCTGTCATTTTGCTGATATCTATTTTATCCATTGAAAATGTCATTGGGAACAATTAGCCCTTCTAAGACAACCTGCACGGAAGACGGCGGCGAGGCATAAAGACGATCGGCTGAGGTAATAAAACAGGCTCCCTTGAGTTCATAATCAGGGTTTGACATGTCGCACTGAACCATCTCAAATTCCCATACAAATCTTACCGGCTTGGCTCACTCATCCATGGACTAAATGAGAAAAATTACAGACTTTGCCAGTTCCCTTAAAATCCCATTTACATTCTGTCAGCTCCTATTAAGGACGAAGATCGTGACAATGGGCAAAAATATGCATGGGAGCGAAATCCAGCCCCAGTCCATCACGGTAATTCCGACCCTGCTTACCAAGGCGCCAGTTGATTTCTCCTCAATTTGGGCTTGCCTTCCTGCAAGCTGCACACTAAACAGACCCCGATAAGCACCCTGCCTGAAAACCAGCTTTAACAATATCATACAATTACGAGCACCAGTAACAGTATCAGCCATAGATTAGAGGTACTAAATGCTGAGCTATGAATAAATTAGCCACAGTCTTTCGCCTAAGCAGAAAAAAGAATGAAAGGACAACAAGGCAAGCGCTCTGATTTTCATAGCTCTGCGCCTCAGCTGATAGTTTTCTCCAAATAATTTTGAATGACACAGATTATAATAGATTTCTGAAATAATCCGGATTATCACAGTCATTACAGTCACATTTGATAAATGCAAAATAAAAAAAAAAACATCATTATGGCTCAAAGCGGGTGGCGATCTTATTTCAATTAAAAACTGGCATGCCTATCAACGTGACGCCTCTGTTTACTGAACTCTTTAGACAAAGACGTCATCTGCAATTCAAATGATTTTAATCAGTAGACACAGAGGCAAAACATTGATAGGATTGCTTCATTCGTTTAGCAAAATGTCAAAGCAAATCGTCAGGCCTCAGCTGTGTTCGTGAACAAACTCCGCGTTTCAGATTTGCAGGAGATTAAAAAGGAGATGAAAAGCAGCGAATGTGTAATTGTGTCAAATCTAAACCCAGGACCCTTTTTATAGTGCAAATTTCTGATTAAGGCAAAAACCGGAGGAGAACTCCCCGCAATTATCGATAATTGCGAGTGGCCAATTATGGATTAGCATGATAAAAACAACTGCAAACATAAAGGATGACAACTTTGCACCTGAGATGAACGCTAGGTTTTGCCCGAAGGTTCGGCAGACGTTGCTCGAGTTCCTCCAGGCCCGTGTAGTGAATTATGGTCTGCCCTTCAAGCAGTCATACAAGCCTGCCATTAATCATCTCTGGCCAGTCTCCCCATTCTCAAAAGAGGCCTGGAATGCGTTCCCAAACCTTACTGAGACCTGGTTGTCACCCTACCTGTCCACCCTCAGCCCCTTGGGGTCCTTCACGCGGGACCATTAAGATGAAGCGGTGACTTTGTTAAGGGAGATAGTTTCCAATGGGACCAAACTTACTCTTTCCCCAATGTTTTTTTTCAATTCGGACGAGCACTTTGAGGGTCACACGGGATGAAGTAATGCTTTTCAAGAATTAATTGAATTGTTCACTGAGTACACGGTCAGCATAAGCAGGGCCGATGAAGCATGGGTGGGGTGTAAAACAGTGTGACCTCTTCGGGGACAGACTATGAACGTGAGTATTTTGAAACAAATTATGTCTAAAGATTCACCTTCTCTCATTTAAGCATGACACTATTGTAAGTGAGCTGAAGGTCAAAGATAAGTTATTGTGATTCAGCTTCTGAGAGCTCAACGACAGGATGAATAAAGAATTTTCTAAAAGTTGCTATGTACTAGTTGCTATTGTGAATTTTACAGAAGGTTGACTGGTGGATTTGGGTCTCTGGCAAAATTGTAAAATTGTATTGTAATAAACAAACGTGTAATAATTTTGCATATTAAAAGCAACAAAACCTCATATTAGCATATTTTTTGTGATGTCTCCAATTTTTCAAAGCCTCTAAATCAGGGGTGCTCAACCCTGCTCCTGGAGATCGACCTTCCTGCTGAGTTCAGCTCCTACCCTGATCAAACACACCTGAACCAAATAATTCGAACATGAGAAGCACTTGATAATTACAGGCAGGTGTGTTTGATATGGGCTGCAACTGAAAACTGCATGAAGGTCGATCTCCAGGAATAGGGTTGAGCACCCCTGCTCTAAATGATCAGCATGACCAAAATATTCTATATATCGACACGGGCTTATTGTTAAAACATACCCCTGCAAGCATTTCTAGAGAGTGCAAATGATGTAGCCAGAGCTACGTATGGCTGCATTTCATCTTTAAACCGAATGCTACAAGGCGGCTTGACACTCCCGACACCTTCTATTTCTTTTTGCGCTATCAGCAGACTTGAGACGCAGAGAGGAGTTGACTGCGATGACGGGGTTTGAGTCCGGTGAAGAGTGGTTCCAGAAAGCAGGTTAAACAAAAACAAAAGGCAAAAAACTAAATAACTAAGCAAATAACATTGTTAAACATGCTATCAGTAAGTTATGTTAAATATGTTGGAAAAATGCTAGCAAACATGCTAATTCACATGATAACACTTGTTAGCTACTGAACTGCAATGATTGAATTTATAAATGCATTTAAGATTATGCCAGCAAACATGCTAATTAATGCTACCACAATGTAAAACATGCTAGCAGTATGTTTGATGTGTTGGAAATATGCTAGCAACATGATAATTCACATGATATTCCGTGTTAGCCACAAAACAGCAATTTATATTCATTTCTGTAAATGACACCATAAATGCCAACAACATGCTAATCCATTTATCTAATCCATTATACTAATCCATTACCAGTACTAATATGCTACCATCATCATAATTGATGCCAGCAAATGGTTTAAACACGATAGCAGGATGCTACGTTGAAAACATGCTAACAACATGGTAATTCACATATACTTGTCAACAAATGTGCAAAAACTAGTTACATGCTAATTTATGCTAGCAAACTTGTTGAAAAAAAAAATATTCAAACATTCTTAACATGATTCAAATTATTTTTGGTCAGCTGTATTGCTTGAAAACCTTTTTTTCTTTTTTTAATTTGAGCCTTTTACCCATAACCATCACAGACAGGGAAAAAAAATCCTTGGTCAGCTTAACTAATGACACTGCAGATTTTCTTCTACAGAAATAAGCCTAAAACCTATCCATATCACAGCTAAAAGTGCCCAGCCATAATGTGTGCGGCTAAAAATCAGCATCTTTCTGCATCAGCCATGCAACAGCGAAACACTGAACCGCAAGGGTCGCCTGCAAAATAGGATTATAGAGATGCACACCGGCAAGACGGGCGACCGCAAGTCATTCTGAGCTGAATCTACCAAAACCGATTGATTCACGTCTACGATTCACCAGACACCTGAATGTCACCTTTCCACATCGCTGCCATTCACTGCACAGAGTGATTGAAAGAGAGAGCAGAGGTGAGAGGGAAGGGGACGCTTATGGCACGGGGAGATATGAACTTAATGCATGAACACAGAGACGGAGACGGGGCACGAGGGCGGAGGTGCACCCAATGCCACGGCTGACGACGGGGAGATATGGGAACATTCATTTTGCTACAGAGGCCTCTAAGTCTTCATTTCCAGAAGGCTCCAGGTCCTGGTGGAAGCATCTGATAAGAGCCTGATGTCAGTGTCTTCATTTCGTTCTCTATCATGCTCACAGTCTTCACCTCGTTCATCTTTGCAGCTCAGGATATTTAGCACAAGCCGAAACCATGTCATTGTGGTGACCCTAAAGAAACTTTTTGTATTTGTAATTGTATATGTCTCGCACTCAGCGATTGTGGCCTGAGGGTGGATAAAAGGCTTTATTTCATCATTCAGTTTGAGTCACAATAAACTTGCCATCTAAACTTTCTGATCTCAATTCAGTGTGATTTAAGGCTGGTTTATACTTCTGATTTGAGGGATCGGCATGACCCACAGAGCTTGCCTTGCGCATAGTCGTGCATTTATACTTCTGCGTACTCTGCAAAAACACTTCCGAAACATTAGCTGGCAGTGAGGTTTTTATTTACCTGTGTCGTGTTTTTTCACGGGTGTTTTGTTTTTTCTGAACACTACCTTAATGTACAGGTAGCTTAAACTCACCTATTCAGAGGCGGGAGCTGGCGGACGTACAACAACTTTAATCATAAGGTAAACTCAAAACAACAGTTTGCATCTAGAGGTCTGTTCTTCGTACCTCGCTTAAATGATCTAAGATGATTTGACAGATCCTGGATCTTTTAATCTTGATAACTGATCTCTGGCTAATTTGGTTCTTCAAACAAGTTCACGAATCACGAATCTGAGATTGTTCGATCCTCGATATCATGATCAGCAATGCAACGGTTGGCTGACGGCACAGCAGTGTAACGACATCATCTGATTAATATTCATTTCTCCATGTGAGCAAAATTATATCAAATTCGTAGTAAACGCTTTGTTAAATATGATACGCAATATCTTTCCACATATTTTGTGGGCTGCAGGCTTTATACTTTCATGTTTTAAGAGTGTTTAGCAATTTATTTAGTTTTAAATTTTAGAGCAGATATTCTTTATTATAGCCTAAGCCTATTCAAGTATCATAATTGGTAAATTTGTATTAATTTTGCATCAAAAAAGCACTTTGATATTTGTAAAGGTGTCTGCAACTTCTGCACAGCATCAAATCACTGTCATATTAGCTGTCAAAACGTGCATGACTGCATAAATTATTATTCCTTAAAAAACAAACAAACAAACAATAAACATATTGAATATTGTGCATGTCTATTATTATACAGTAATTGTAAAGCTGGGTCAATGCCTTAAAACAGTATGCATTTGTATATAAAAAGTCCATATTAATAAATGTACTCTTTGATCCCCTTGGGGAGAACCACCCCTTTTTGTACTTTTATTTTGGAGTGAAGATTGCATAAGTTTTATTTATATATTTTTTAAAACTTTTATGTATATAAACATAAATATTATTAATTATTTAATATTAAAAATTACTAATTAATATATATATAAAACATTTTTTTTAACTATTTTACTATTTTCCCAAGTGTATAAAACCTTACTGTACTATAAGAAAATATCAGCATTTAGTACATCAAAGCTAGTTTTTCATTCACCCATCAACTCAAAAAGACACAAAAAAAAAGCTTTTACGAAAAATATTTGGGAGATTTAAGTATTGATATTGGTTCATCATAATGACAGTTTATTAAAATGGCGAAATCAATATTTTTAATTCACCCCAAGTGCACAACAAATTTAAAGCCAGGCATATATTAAATAACAAAATGTAATTATCTTCATTGCTTTCCAAGCCATAACAATTTCAGTCCTTCTCGAACATTCTTGGCACAGATTATTAATCATTGCCTCTGATCGCCATGCAACGGTTGTCTTCCTCTGACATTTCCTTGTGTGGCCTTGCTTGTGTCCATCCTGCTGAGTCGCTCATCTATGCTTGCTAATCCAACATGCGTGACAGCTGACCGCTGATGCTAACAATAGCAAGACAGCACGGACAGCCCGTTCTAAAGACTGTCAAATGATAAATTACCCTCTTCAGTCACTCTAACCAAGAGCCAGTTAGGTCACACAAACAGCTTGACGTGACATTTTTCCGGTACTGTATATGCAAACTGCTGCCAATCAATTAACAGCTTGCCTTTCTTTAGCCCTCAACCGCATATTGGGATTGTGGGAAATTGACTGCAGAGAGGAAGTCAACACAAAAGTCTCCTGGAGCCCAGGGTCGAAGGGACAGACTCAATAAATAAATCTGACTGAAAATGAACCTGAAAAACAGCTTTAGTTCATAAAATTACTTGTATTTATTGCCAATTTCTAAAATCATATGCAGAATTAATCATCTTGCAAATTGATAATAGGATAATATTTTAAAAATGAAATACCTTGTGTAATGTTTTATAGAAATGATGAAGGATGAATGTCCCATAATATTTCAAACAAAACAAAAGGTTTATTAAACAAAACAAACTCAGGTATTTCACAGCTATAAAGGTATAAACACTGGACCAAATAAAGGAAAGTTCAAACTGAGAAACTTAGGATAATCAACTGAATTCAAACAGGTGAGATTAACTAATGTGTGTCCATGGTGGGACTGGTAGGACTGGCGGCTTGTTCTAATTTCCAATGAAATGAAATGAAAAGGAGCATATTACTGTAACTGAATATAATCCTAAAAGACATTTGAGGAAAGGTGCAATCTTGTGCTACAACAGTCCAAATGAGGAGGAAGGGTGAGGGGTTGGCAAAGGACTGGAGACTAGAGGCAGTGATGGCAGAGGAAACCAAACCATGGGGGGAGGAGCCAGAGAACAGCCAGCATGACGGCTGGAGGAGCAATGAAGGAGAAAGTGGCTGATGAGAACCCAGAGGAACACAGGAGAAATCCAGGAGGAACCTGACTTAGGCTGCGGTCACATTAGAGTTTGAGCATGCAAAATTCTATCGCACGATGTTGCGAAAAGGGACAGGGTAAAATAATATGATAAGACATTGATAAAGCGAGCGATTGCTTTATATTTTACATTTTTGTACACATAGGTCATGTTTTGATCTTCTATTGGTCTCAATAGAAACTGGTCAGACATGAAAAACTTGTCACACGAATTTGTGTTTTTGGTAAGCAGCATTTGCTTACATATTAATTTATATCTATGGGACGAAAAGTGCCATTGGGCTTACAGTGGAGCTACTGTATTGGTAGGAGGAGCCACATTACATACGTTACATTCAGAAGGGCTCATCCTTCTGCCCTAATCCTAACAGGACAAGCCCTTCTGAACAGAACTTTGGGCCCAATCATACACCTAGCGCCAGGCGAGTCAGACATGATCTTTTTTTGCTTTTTTCAGACCAGCGCAGCTATCATTTTCTGGTTTTGCACCTTGTTGTTTAAATAGCAAATTAATTTGCACCACTTTGTGGACTTATGGACATGCTGGTCTGAAAAGGAGGTGTGTTAAGGCGCATTGTTGACACGTTGCTATTTTGAGGCAACCAAATTAAAAAAAAGTGTTAGTTATGCGCCTATGTGGGTGCAAAAAATGTGTACACATTGCTTAATACACACAGGATGTACAGCAATACACACATATTTTTACATATGAAAAAAAAGGATTAAAATGTTAAAAAGTATTATTTTTTACATAAATATAAAAATCAAGTTGGTGGTTCATTCCGCTGTGGCGACCCCAGATTAATAAAGGGACTAAGCCGAAAAGAAAATGAATGAATGAATAAAAATCACTACTTCCTCCCATGCCTTCTTCACCTCGAGGAGATTTTGTAATCCAGCTCTGTTGTAGTCATTTTATTTATGATAATTTGCATTTGTTTAATGTTATTATTACTAGTAGTAGTTGTATTATATGCATATTTATATTTGTTTCAATAAAAACAAGTTTAGATTTGTCCACCTGTTGGGTTTTATAGACGTACAGTATGCATCTCCACCATTCTTGCACAGATGGTCTTTAACTGTTTTCTCACTAGTGAAGCATTGAGTTTTTCCCAACCCAGGCTCATTCTGAAAACGTAGTCCCGTGGACGTTTTTGGAGATTGTTAAATACGTCCCGGGAGGTACGTATTTTTGCCGTTTTTGTTTTCGCGAATCCGTGAGAGGCCTCTGTGTGAGCAGAGCATTCCTCCTTCCCTAAACCCAACCAACGGTTTACAAAAGGCATCCAGAAAAAGAAAAGCCCTCGTCTGATTTTTACCACGTTTTCAGATTTTACCACGTTCTCACCCTGTTGTTCACTCATTCATTTTATTTTTTTGGATTCTGTTTTTGTCTTACCTGAATCCTGGAACCGCTCTTTCCCGGACTCGAACCCGATCGTCGTCGTCGTGGTCAACTCCTCGCTGCGTCTCAAGTCCGCCGACGTACATGACGAGTAACAGGACAAACTGGTTGAGGCGGGAAAGGCCTCCACACGGAAGTAAGCGGTCAGCCGGTAAGCGCCAAAAGGAACGGCGTCATAGCGCCCTGTAGCGTTCTCTTAAAAAATGAAATGCAGCCATACGTTCCTCCGGCTACATAATTTGCGGCCCCCAGAAACGTCCACGGGACAAAACACACCCATAGCTCATTAAGAGAATAAGCAGAACCCTTTTAGACAATGCACTGGCGCACACACCATATTTTTCGGACACGCCCTTAGTGCTTTTGAGCCATGTGCTTTAGACATTGCACTTAAAATAGAGCCCATAGTGTTTGACACCAAACATCTTTCCCGTGTGTCAGTTGTACCCTTTGGAATTCTTTTTCCTGAAAGGCCCTTTGTAGTCGGCAGTTTTGAGTACTTCAGTTTGGAATGACAATTCGATATCGAGACCATGACTGTTTTCAATCAGAAGTGTCCTTCGTTGAGCAATATACTCCATTCCATTTGCAACTCAAAGTTGGTGTTGATGCCAGCCAAAAACAGGAAGATTACCAAACAGGGTAAAGCAAGTGAAGGTGGAGAACGAGGCAGAGCCAAAGAAGTTTGAAATTCAAGTGACACTGAAGGTCCTGGAAGAACTGGAAACAAAGACCAATGGAAGCCAAGCTGGTGGTTGGGTGAGGACCCAGAGAACAGCCAAGATGATGGCGCATAACGTAGTTGAAGGAGGGGGAATAATGGAGGGGAAAGTGGCTGATGAGAGAATAAAGGGGATAAAGGAAGAAATAATGACAGAGGAAACCAAGGTGTTGATGGGGGGAGGAGAACTAAGAGTAGCAAAAAAGATCCTACAGTGAACCAGGAGACAGTTGGCACATGGTGGAACTAAGGGAGGAAGAATCCAAGCTGGAGCCTTGATGGGGATGTCAAGCAAATACAGAGAGATTATTGAACAATATTGAGTAGGTGGAGGTCCAGGTGGAGCCAAAGAGGCACAAAGACCAAATGACTCTAAAGGTCCTGAAGACCAATGTAATGTGAAGAACTGGAAACAACAGGCAATAATAACTGAGGAAATCAAGGTGGTCATGGGAGAGGAGCCAAAGAACAACCAGGTTATTGAGTTGATGGATGAAAAACCGTGACCAACAAGAGCCCAGAGAGACCTAGGAGAAAGGTGACTAATAGTGGACCTGAAGTAGGAACAAGCCAAGGTGGAAAACTAGAAAGGAAAATGAGGTGGAGCAGCAGAAGGTGGAGACATAAGGCAGAGACATATCTTATCTGTATGACAACCATGGTAATTTCATCCAGGACCAAAATTAGTGCCAAAACTATTACAGAACAGCCATTTCTAAGCTAATAGAAAAAACAACCGAGGCTCATTCTGAAAACATACATTTCTAGAGAGAGTGTCAAGTACATCCCAAGAGGTATGTTTTTTTTGCAGTTTTTGTTTTCGCAACTCCACCAGAGGTCGCTGTGTATGCTTTTTTGAGATCTCAAATTTCTCTCATGAGTGCTATTCGCGCCTGCTGTTCGCCACTGTCGACTAACTGACTGACTGACCCACCTTATTCCTTCCCTAAACTCAAGCAATAGTGTTTTCAAAAGCACAGATTGACCCGCCCACCCACTTTCCCAAACCCAACCAACAGTTTTAAAAAGCAATCCAGGAAAGAAAAGCCCTCACCTGATTTTTACTATGTTTACAGATTTTACCACACCCTGTTAATTGCTTCTTTATTTTATTCTTTGGTTTCTGTTTTACCTGCTTTCTGGAACCATTCTTTGTCAGACTCGAGCCTCGTCATCGTGGCCAATTTCTCTCTGCATCTCAAGACCGCCAACGTACATGGCGAGCTACTGGACAAACTGGTAACAGCGGGAAAGCTGTCCATATGGAGGTAATCGGTCAGCTGGTAAGCGTGAAAAAGAACAGAACTCTAGAAATGTATAAAGAGCTACGTTGTCAGAATGAGCCTATGTTGTAGAAAAATTATAATTTCACTGTCCAAAAATGCCCTTACATTTACTGTTGATAGACAATGAAGAGTAAAAGTGTTTAATGGTAAAAGCCCTCTTGGTGGACCCTAAAGATGTGTTACATTTCAATGACAAAATACTTTTAAATAATTAAAGAGTGCCACACAACATGATATTACAGTTAATGTCATGTTAGGGCCATCAAAGCATCAGAGAGCATTACATATTACAGTGCAAGTGACTAATGCCTTCATTTATTTTTTCATTTTTTTGCAGATGGTGATTTTTTAAATTGAAAAGCTTCTATTGCACAACCTGGTTTTCCTAAAATCTTGCTGTTTTTATCCATTTTGTTTAGGCTAACTCATTAGCAGCTTGTGCAGTATTGTATGCTTGGTAACAGACCAGTAGATTGTCAAACTTGATGACATTGTTTAAGATTTCCTAATTAGAGATAAAATACAATTTTCCAAGATAGTATAAGAATCCCAAATCAAGTTCAGATTTACTTCTGTAATACAAATAATTTCATTGATCATATTTTAAGTTAAGACCTAAGACAAGAAACTTGAAAAAAGGGAATTGCATACCCTTAAGGCTGCTGCAAGGTCGGTGCGACAACTGAACAAGGTGAAACCAGAGGAACAAAGAAGCATGATGGAACTTGAAGGACAATTCCCCATTGTCAACCCTATAGATAACAATGATCCAAACCTATAAGCCTATAATACCAGCCCATCCTCTTTGGTTTTGTCACCAACAATGTGAACCTTGATCTTGAATGTTGTAGTTAGTCTGTGGTGTCAGCAAACAATTCGAAATTGCGGAAAAAAAAAAATCAACCAGAAATGAATTCCTTAATAATGAATAAAAGGTTAAAAAAAGAGCATCTATTTATATGAAAAAGATTTAGTTTGTAACACTATATATTTTATTGTAAATTTTAATAACTGTTTTAGTAAAAGGCGGGCGTCACGGTGGCGCAGTGGGTAGCACAACCGCCTCACAGCAAGAAGGTTGCTGGTTCGAGCCTCGGCTGGGTCATTTCTGTGTGGAGTTTGCATGCTCTCCCGGTGTTCGCATGGGTTTCCTCCAGGTGCTCCGGTTTTCCACACAAGTCCAAAGAAATGCGATAGGTGAATTGGGTAGGCTAAATTGTCCGTAGTGTATGTGTGTGAATGAGTGTGTATAAATGTTTCTCAGTGATGGGTTGCTGCTAGAAGAGCATCCGCTGCGTAAAACAAATGCTGGATAAGTTGGCAGTTCATTCCGCTGTGGCGACCCCAGATTAATAAAAGGATTAAGCCGAAAAGAAAATAATGAATGAAGATATTAAACAAAACAGTACAATACCAATAAAAAGAAGAAAAAATAGTACAGAATAATTGACAATTATATATATATATATATATATATATATATATATATATATATATATATATACACACACACACACACACACACACACACACACACACACACACACACACACACACACACACACACAAAACACATGTAGCATAAACATATAAACAAGAGATGACAATACGCACATTTACACAAAGCCAGTGTCATGAATATATAGGTTAGAAATAAAGATGAAGATTTACAAACTTAAAATGCTAAATTCCCAAGTGTCTTAATATAGGTCCTCATGTGGTTTCAGCTTTTTTTCTGTGAAGTTTCAAGATGTTGCATTTGAATGACATAAAGCAACTCGTTCAACCATCTCTTATAACAGGGACCCTTTGGAGATTTCCAATTATAAGGTCATCTTTTTAGCTGTAATCATGCAATAATTGTTTTAATAAAGTAATCAACAATTGAAGTGGATCAAAATATTTTATCAATGTTATCTTAAAACCATTCAACAACATCCATTCTTGTCTAGCAATTTTATAAAACATTTTTGATCCACGTCTAGTGCTGACTACTGTATACTTCTAGTTATATAATTAGTTTCTTTGAACTGTAGCGTAATAGCAACACAATTTTAGAAAATTTATAGTAACACTTTTATAACTACACTATAAATAATTTATTAAGCATTAAGAAATAGTTAATTCATCATTTGTTAAGCATTAATAGACATTAGTAAGCAGTTTACAGCTACAAGCGCTGAATTCTTGACTTATAAGCACATATATAATGTGCTTACTGATTGTATTTTCATACTAAGTATTGGATTATTTTTGGTTAAGAAAAGCAAACAAGTCAATATTGCGTTTGAAAACAAGTCTTTAGTTAATTTTGCTAAAACTAATCACATTTTGCTTAGTTCTACCAGTGTTCATGTGGGTTTCCTCAAGGTGCTCCAGTTTATCCCACAGTCCAAAGACATGCGCTATAGGTGAATTGGGTAAACAAAATTGGCCATAGTGTATGAGTGCGTATGTGAATATGAGAGTGTATGGGTATTTCCTAGTACTGGGTTGCGCCTGGAAGGGCATCTGCTGCGTAACACATATATGCCAGAATAGTTGGCGGTTCATGCCGCTGATTATTATGCCCTGATAATCAGGGATGAAGCCGAAGGAAAAAAAATGAATGAATTAATTTGCTTAGGTGGTCACGATTCAAAAATCACAGATCAAAAATGTATATTTACTTACAAACACTTAAAACTAGTAACAGGACCATTGAAATACATGCAGGACAAAGATGGTGTCAATATAAGTCCGAGAAACGAACTAACTAAACTCAGGAGTATAAATACACAAGACATGATTAAATTGATTACAAACAGGGGTGAATCCCAGGCGGAACTAATAAACACTATATTTATGAACAGAACAGAGAACAAAGGAGTCACATGGCATAACAAAAGCACATGGAACACTAGACATGGGAAACGCAGG
The DNA here is from genome assembly GCA_903798195.1 of Danio kyathit. Classification (NCBI taxonomy): domain Eukaryota; kingdom Metazoa; phylum Chordata; class Actinopteri; order Cypriniformes; family Danionidae; genus Danio; species Danio kyathit. The sequence continues at coordinate 26,538,321 of LR812543.1, forward strand.
AGCCTGACGTAGGTAGCCTATCATATTTTTAGAACTGATGTTTTGTATTAGGAAGAAAAGACAAATACGTTATACTACAGAGAAATCATTCATGTTTATTCATTATTTTACATATAATATTACATACAGTTTAATGTAAAGAGTGCAATGGCAAAACCCAGCAGTGGTCATTTTGCACTAGTGCTTGTCTTTGGCCTTGCAGCAGCTGTGTTCTAATTAAAGCTGCTTCACTTGAGTGGTTTATATTTATTTTTTATTGGGACCTTTCACCTCTCATGATATACACAGAGTGCAAATCAACCCCTGGGCACACAATTTATAAACAACTTTTAATTGCCTCATTTATATCTAAAAGGAAAGAAACTTATAATGGTTTCCTGTAAAAGGTCTTTCTAGCGTATTGCTTTAGCCATATAGGACAATATAAAGCATAACCATTTGGAGGTATTTTTAGTCCTCCGAATTTCCATTGACTGACAGCGGAAGACAGGAGATTGCACAATTTCCAATGTTCAAACAGCAAGAATGCTTTTAAACCTGACACATTTCTGTTTCGCTTTAAATATGCAAAATACTAATGCACTTTGAGGTAAAGCAGTCAAAAAAAAAATGCTATTGATTAAAGATATCTTTGAAAAGCAGAGAAGATGGCACTGTCTCGCTCATTTGCACAGTAATAGACTCTAGCTTTTAAATTGTCATGTCTGGCGTGCCCTGATATCAGAAAGAAACGCAGAAAAAAGGCTTTGTGAACGTCTACGTACACCGTTTCCCACAGCTAACACAACAAAGCGCTTTCATGTTGTCTTCAGACGCTAGAACAGTTAGCGAGGTTTGAACTGAATGCTGTTTAACCCCTCAGAAGACAGATTAGCCCTGAGACAGTCCATTCATCATTCTTCTGATTCGTCATGCAATCCCATAAGGACCAAACCACAGCCACCTTCTGGAACAGCAATAGTCCTTGGGAGTCTTTTTACAAGTTTGGATTCCCAGACGTGTTTTTTTTTTACTGCTATTGCAGGGGAAGATTTGATGCGTATCCACTCTCCTCCATAAAAGCTTGTAGCGTGAATAACTGGCTTTGATTTGATTGCAAGAATAACGTTTATATTGAAAGTATATCACTTCTCACTAAGATTGATCGAGAGAGCCATCGTAAATGTAGGTAGCACAAACATAGGTCAAAGACAAAGGGGTTTTCAAGAAAACTGTCATACAGTTGTACTTTTTTTCATGCATTATGCATCCTTTTTAATTAAATAAACACGGTCATACGTTTTTTACCTTGACATGTCATTTCTCAGTGTTGACATGTTATTTTTTATCGTGACATGTCAACATACACAAAAACACTTGTGCAATTTTTTTTATTAACAATATATATGAGCTGTAATATAAAATAACACAATTTCTATATATTAAAATTAAGAAATAAAAATCCAAGGATAATTTAAGAATAATAGTGCAAAATACAAAAAACTCGAAAATATAATACAATATAAATAATATAAATAAACTTCAGAATATTATTTTCAAATATTAAACACACAACCCCTCAGCCAACCATAGGTTTTGGCCAGTTTTCAGCGGTAAAGTCTAGATAGGATACAAGACCGGCCAGAAATGCGATATGCACATCAATATTGCAGCATTTTATAACAATAAATAATATTTTACAGTTCTGTGATAGTTGAGTTTAGGGTTAGGGTAGGGATAGACATTAAAAAATACAATTTATTGAATAATTTAATAGATAACATAAATAATACTTGGTACAAGTACTGTTTTTACATTACTGTGACGATTGGGTGTAGGGTTGGGGGTAGACTTTAATAAAATACAATTAATGGGAAATTTAATAAATAATATAAATCATTTTCGTTAACTTCCATATCTGATCTAGCGACAACAATCTTTAGCAAGAAGTTGTTATCATTTAAAATATTATGGAATGTGGTATTATGCATTAATGTATATATTTTAATATAGGACATCTTTCAGTCTTGTGAATTTTGCTAGTATTGCTAATTCCGATTTTGAATTGAAACTATATAGAAAATTAAAACATTTTAAAGGTGCCATCGAGAGCAAAAAACATCTAAATATTTATTAAGCAACACAGGCTCATTCTGAAAATGTAACCCTATATAAATTTCTTGAGATCGCGAATTATGTAGCCAGAGGCACATATGGCTGCATTTCGTCTTTAAAATAAAAGCTACCGAGCAGTATGGCGCCGTTCCTTTTCGCACTTACCAGCTGAGCGCTTACCTCCGTGTGGAGGAATCTCACTCTGTTACTTGTTTATTTAATTTTTTTGGCTTTTGTTTTTGTCTTACCTGCTTTCTGGAACTGTTCTTCCCTGGACTCAAACTCCGTTGTCAGGGTCAACTTCGATCTACGTCTCAAGTCCGCCAATGTACGTGTCGAACTACAGGACAAACTGGTAACAGCGAAAAAGCCGTCCATACGGAGGTAAGCAATCAGCTGGTAAGCGAGAAATGGAACAGCATCATACGGCCCGGTAGCATTCATTTTAAAGACGAAATTCAGCCATACGTAGCTCTGGCTATGTAATTCGCGATCTCCAGAAATTTTATAGGGCTACGTTTTCAGAATGAGCCTATGTTGGTCAGCTGAGTTTAGGGAAGTGGGTGTGCAAATCAATCAGTTCTTTTAAAACACTTGGTTGGGTTTAGGGAAGAAGGAGGGTGGGTCATTCGATCGATTAGTCAGTCAGTCGATAATGGCCTTTGGTGGATTAACAGGATAAAAACAGGCGTGAATGGCACTTGTGAGAGAAATTTGAGATTACAAAAAGCATACAAAGCGGCCTCTGGTGGATTCGCAAAAGCAAAAACTGCAAAAAACGTAGTTCCTGGACATATTTGGTGCTCTCCAGAAATGTATATAGGGGTACGTAATCAGAATGAGCCTGGGTTGTTAGTAAGTTATTTGGTACTACTTTAAGGCTGTATTAGTTACTGTTAGTTAATGCATTTGCTAACATGAACAAACAATGAACAATACATTTATTACAGTATTTGTTCATGTTAGTTAATGAAAATAAAGTCATTCATTGTTAATTCATGTTAATGTGCATTCACTAACGTTAACAAGCATGACTTTGGTTGTTAATAATGCATATAAATGTTGAACAAGTTTTGTTCATACTTAGTTCATATCAGTAAACACATTAACTAATAAAACCTTATTGTAAAATGTGATCAGTTGTATAAATGTGTTTAAATATTTTTATTAAGAAGCATCGCTTAATAAAATATTTTAATATTTTTGAAAGTACTTATAGTGTGCAGGATTCAGAAAAATACCATTCATATAGTTATAAACTGTACATAATACATATGTAATAAATGTGTTATAAAATGTGTTATATAACATGATTTCAGCAGTGTCTGTAGCCTCATTAGAAAAGTACATTTCACAATCTACATATTAAACTAAAATAGATACAGTTAAACAGACCTTCTAAATAAAGGGTATAATCCAGGTATAGTCTAAATCTAAGGTATAATCTAAATAAAAGTATAACCCATCTATCCCATATTAAGTGTTCTGAGCAAGCTGTGAAGAGACTTAGATAACGTTATCATTGTTGTAATCTCACTATGAAAGATTGTGGCCAATCAAACACAGCCTGAGGTGTGCATACTACATTAGATATCCTGTGTGCATCATAACAGTCAGTTTTGTTGGCCTGCTTTTTTCAATGGGATTTTACACTCACAGGATTTACATAAGAAAGAGGAAACAATGATGTTTTAGGCTCACGGTATTACATTTCCATGCACTAAACTCCTATTACTCAGCTATGCTAAGTATATGCATTTTCTATGGCACCTTTAAGTTACTCAACAATTTACAGTGAAATTTCAAGAAGAATTGCCACATATGTGTGTATAAGTAAATCTGAAGTGTTTTTTTTTTTTTTGTAAAATTTGCAAAACAGTTCTCCCATAAGCAGCATTAGTCACACCTTTTCAAGCGTTTCAATGCAGGTGCACAAATCCTATTCTCTGAATCACAAATTAGGAAGCTCATTTCTCACATTCGCTCACATTTTTCGCTCACACCACACACTATTGCGCCATATATCTATGTGAAATGTAGAACAAAAGTGATTTGTGTATTTGTACAGACAACAGCAGGCACTGTTTGGGGATCAGAGAATTTTGGGCAATAAGAAGAACACTAGTTTAAGCCAGACCTTTGGCTAATCAGAAAAGCCTGTTTCAGTTTTCAAGGTCGTATTTCTGTGAAAGAAATCATTGATGGTTTGATGTCCTTTTTCTGAAATCATTCACCATTATACATTTACTTGTGATGTACTTATGTATGCTTCTTTGTTAGGTTAGTCTTTCTTCGTGAAAAATCTATGTTCAATACCCTCATGTTAAATAATTAATTTCTTATATTCTCTTCTTTACCTTCTAGAAAAAAATGACATGATAATACAGGATAGCTCTTTTGCTTTTATCTGAACATTGTAAAATCATGTATTTCATGTGTGTGGAATAGAAGAGAGGTTTTTGAAGTCTGTGCAAATGTCACATCCTTTTGATTTTTCCGTCCTTCACATATAATCAGTCTACAGGCTTTTATAAAGAACTTGGGATTTCGAGGAAGGTCTTCTAAAGCTGTTACTTTAGAATGAAAAAGTGATTAATACATGAAAAATCTGACATGTGGCCTTTTCTATTGATGAAAAATTCAATTCAATTCAATTCAATTCAATTCAATTCAATTCAATTCAATAATTGCTTTATTGGCATGACAAATGTTACAAATGTATTGCCAAAGCAGTTCTACAGTTTACATAAAAAGTAATAATAACAAAACAGTAAACACAGTAAATAGTAATAGTAGTAAAAAAAAAAAAAGATGATATATATATATATATATATATATATATATATATATATATATATATAATGATTAAATAAAATATCAACAATACATCATATTATTCAATATATCACATTATTATTCAACATATCACATTATTATTATTCTACATATTCTATTATTATTTGACATATCATATTATTCATACAAATCAATACAAAATTAATAATAGATCAGAATAAACTGTCCATTTAACAACCAACATTTTAGGATAAAACAGTAATAAAAACAATAATAATCAGTATATTTACAATGATTCATTTATAATAATCTAGGTGTGTGTGTGTGTGTGTGTGTGTGTGTGTGTGTGTGTGTGTGTGTGTGTGTGTGTGTGTGTGTGTGTGTGTGGTGTGTGTGTGTGTGTGTGTGTGTTTGCAGGCGCATCACTGATGTTTTTATTGGTCTGCTCTCTCTTTTTGTGACAGGCATTAATGTATTGCGCCGCTAGAAGGACACAGTCAGTTTTTTTTTCCCTAGTAAATATTGAAGCTGTGTTTTATTGTCTAACTCAGTGAATTGTGGGTAAATGCTCTGTAGTTTGGGGTAGAATGTTTCTCTGATGTGCTGATAGTTTGTGCAGCGTGTGAGGAAGTGTTCCTCCGTCTCCACCTCTGTCTGGGCACAGTGTGGGCAGATGCGGCTCTCTCTAGGTTGCCAGTTCTGTCTGTATCGGCCCGTCTCTACAGTCAGACTGTGAGCACTCAGCCTGTATTTGGTCATTGTTGTTCTTAATTTACTGTCCTTTACTGCGCTCAGATATGTTGCTGTGGTATAATCTCTATTTAGGTCTAAATAACATTGAAGTTTACTTTGTTTTCCGGCTGCTTCATTCCAGTAAGTCAGATACTCTTCTTTTCATGCATTTATCATCTGATTGGGCTTAATTCTGTGGATGAGCATGTCTGTGTCCTGATGCTGCCTGCTGTTAGTCATATTCGTTGTATATTCTCTCTCTCTCTCTCTCTCTCTCTCTCTCTCTCTCTCTCTCTCTCTCTCTCTCTCTGGTAATTATAAATTTACATTTACAGTAAGCTGGGTACAATTTATATCATATGTTTTTATCATTTCATGTTTTATCATTTTATTAGTTATTTTATAATATTTTATAATTTATAATTTTATAATATTTTATTTTAGTAACTAATTCAGTTGTAACCATAGAGAATAATTGTCATTAAATCATCTCATTTTCAAGTATTTGTGAATTACTTTTGATTCAACATTAACACTTAATTGCTCCATATTGCAATACAATACCATCACATAATATTAACGCTCTCCCACATTTTTAGCTATTAATACTGCCCTTATTTCTGTTTTTGGTATAAGATTGCAGAAGAATGGTTTGACTAGAATGTACAGTTTTTTACCATCATGCTGATGACTTTTTTAGTCATTCGGCAGAACTACAGTTTGAACCGCTGTGGTCAAAATACCATTCTACATTTGTTATTTTTTTTCCTGTGAATAATATTTCTAAAACAACTGTTGCATGGAATTGAACCAGATTTTGGTAAACAAAACAAAGATAAAAAATAAACAAAAAATAATAATCTGAAAACAAAAATAGTTATGTGTAATAACAATGGAATGGAATAACACAAAGTGAAAGTACTGAACTACTGAAATGTTGTTGATTTTTTGTATTTTCTATTGAATTCCGGTCAGGTGATTGGCTGGGCCATTCTACAACTGGAATTTCTTTCTCTCAACCCATTTGAGAGTTTTCTTGGCTGTGTTTTGGATCATTGTCTTGCTGAAATTTCCACCCTGGTTTCATCTTCATCATCCTGCTAATGTAGATGTTGGACTGATGCAGCTAATATTCATTTACAATGAGGAAGGGCAGAGGGTTGTTGAATAACTACTGAGAGATTCCAGCTGCTGGGCTGGACTGGGCTTTCACATCCTTTCTACACCTCCCTTTCTTCTTACATTCAATACTATTTCCTCATACTACTTTGGCCCACACGGAATCTGCACGTCCAGAAATCCGCAGATTTCTGCAGATTTTTAGCCCATAATGGGCTATGTATTTACTTGTGTAAATGAGTGTAAATTTATATTTATTCAGTTCTTAAAATAATTTCAGATATATTAAAGACTGATATGAAAGTGTTTATTTGGTTTAATTACAATACAGTTTGTAAAGTAATATTTTCTGTCGTTTAGTTCATATATTATATGACAGACTTGCTTTGTTTACCACATAAGTGGATCTAGATAGATTTGCATTGTAAACAATAAATAAAAGTTAAAAAGCTATTATTTTTTTTTTCATATATTAAGTTTTTAGTATATCATTTGCATAAATGAGCAGACTTTTTACAAAATTCTCCACAGAAACAGCAAAAAATGTCTGGCCCTACACATAACTTAATTTGTAAACTAAGTAGTTTTGTTTTATTTGTATATGAGGATTTCCTTGGTTATTACCAACATCTGGTGAAAATTTCAAATCAACAGCACCTTTAGAAATATAGTTTCTGAGAAAAATGGTGACGTGATCAATACTTATTTGCCCCACCATATATATTATATCACCGCATTGAACTATTGTAGGAAAATAGTGATTTACATAAATAGATCACTCCCTTATTTAGGTTATGAATTGGATTGTATTTTGAGGTGGGTCTAATTTCTCTAGCCTTCCTCTTGTTGTGTCAATCAGTACAGGAGTGGATCAAGTTAAACCAAAAGGGGTTTATTGAACACTGAAGAGAAGTTTGTCAGAATGCAGATGCCTCAAATCTACATGAGTATGTTTGTGTGTGGTTCTACATTAAAACAGAAATAAAGAAATAATCAGCATAGCATAGCTGGACGTATATATTACACAATTCCACAAACACAATATACAATCACAATCCAATGTTTGTGTATATACAGTATATCTATCTATCTATCTATCTATCTATCTATCTATCTATCTATCTATCTATCTGTCTGTCTGTCTGTCTGTCTGTCTGTCTGTCTGTCTGTCTGTCTCTCTCTCTCTCTCTCTCTCTCTCTCTCTCTCTCTCTATATATATATATATATATATATATATATATATAAATATATATATATATGAGCAATATCAAACGAGTAGCAGTGCGATATGGTTGTATATTGGCACTGGTGGGAGGTGTGCATTGGTGGGAGGTTCGCCTTAGTGTCCCCCCAGTGACAATATACAGCCATATCGCACTGCTACTCGTGTGATATTGCGTTTATACAACAGTTTGACGGCATAATCATGTATATAAAAAAGAAAATCAAACACGGAGAGTCTAAAAATCTTTTTGTATGAGGAATTACTTTCTTCCACCATTCCTTCACATCTGCAGCTGACGTCAGAACAGCAGAAACCGTTACTAATTCACCACTGTCATTTTAGAGCTAGTATTTGAATGATTCTCTAGCGTAATATCTAAAGTGATGACAAAAATTATAAGGCTGAACGGCATGAAATGCCATCACAATATTTTACCCCGAAAAAGCCAGATTACTGTTGTGTTTGCGATAAGGAAAATTGCTAAACAAATGTGGGCAATTCTTCTTTTTTTCTCTTTACTGAACTAGTCTGCAGTAACGAAAACAGGAGACATATTAGAAACAAACAGATGGCCAACCAAAAAGTAATTCAGGGTTATACAAAGAGTGGCCAACACAAAATACATACAGTACGTTCCTGATATGTGAGTATTATTATACATATTTAAAATAGGCACTATCCGGTCACACTTTATTTTGATGGTCCGTTTGTTAAATTACCAGTTTGTGAATATTAATGGACAGCTGTCACAAGTCAGGCCAGTAAAGTAAGGGGTGCCTCAAGGATCAGTTTTAGGCCCTTTGCTGTTTACAATATACATGCTTCCCCTGGGAGATATTATTAGAAGACATGGGATCAGCTTTCACTGCTATGCAGACGATACTCAATTATATATTTCAACTAAACCTGATGAGATGTCTGAACTGTCTAAGCTAACTGAGTGTATTAAAGATGTTAAAGACTGGATGACCAACAATTTTCTTCTCATACTCAGACAAAACAGAATTTTTACTTATTGGGCCTAAATCCTGTACACAGCAGTTCTCACAACTCGACCTGCAATTAGAGGGATACAAAGTTAGGGTTAGCTCTACTATAAAAGATCTGGGTGTCATATTAGACAGCAATTTAACTTTTGAAAATCATATATCCCATGTCACAAAAACTGCCTTTATTCATCTGAGAAATATTGCGAAGTTACGAAGTTATGAAGTATGCTATCCATATAAGATGCAGAAAAGCTAGTCCATGCTTTTATGACTTCTAGGCTGGACTACTGTAATGCTCTGTTTGCTGGATGCCAAGCATCCTCTATTAACAAACTTCAGCTACTAAAAAACGCAGCTGCCAGAGTTCTTCCTGATAATGTCCAAGGATCAGACACACTCTCGCAGTTCAAAACTTCACAGTTCTTTTCAGCAAAGCATACACTCAGTCCATTACTTAGCGTTATGATTCATGAGGTGCCCCACGCAGGTTTTTTGCATCTCGTTTATATACACTATGAACAGCAGCTACGCTAATTATTCTCTTTATTCTCTATATGCACCTGGGAGTATTCATCCCGAGGCCCTCAGACTATGCAGCACCACTGATGCGATCCAAGACCAGCAACAAGATGATCCCAAGGTTTTCATAATCCTGAACCAGGCTGTATCCTGAGCAGCTGCTGTGGTGGTCATGGAGGAGTGGAGAGCATGAGACTGATTCCTGTGACGCTCCAAGGACAGACGAGTCTTCGCTGAGGTCCAGCATTCTCCAGCCTCCGGTACCTAGACTGCAGCTATGCACAAGATGTTTGACCATAGGAGAAATGGTCGTGCCCAACTGAGCCTGGTTTCTCTCTAGGTTATTTAATTTTTTTTATTCGTCACTTACGCCAATTGGTGAAGTTTTTTCCTCGCCGCTGTCGCCACTAGCTTGCATGGTTCGGGATCTGTAGAGCTGCGCATCGATGGAATTGCTCTTCAGTGTTTGGACTCTCAGTAGTGATTATTAAACCACACTAAACTGAGCTAAACTGAACTGAACTTAAACACTGAAAACTGAACTGACATTGTTTCAATTACTATAATCTTCTATGTGAAGCTGTTTTGACACAATCTACATTGTAAAAGCGCTATACAAATAAAGGTGAATTGAATTAAATTTAAGTTACATTGCATTAACATGCCAACTAATTCTCATTAGATTATAAGTAGACTGTTAGGGTTAGGGTTAGGGTTTGTAACCAGAGGGATGTGACACTGACAACAGGGGTGCGGAATCGGATCCACATGAAGTTTATTATCAGAATGGTCGGGCAAGCAACAATCTGAACAGGAGCAAACAGATGTATAAGGGCAATCCAGAGTCGTGGTCAAAATAACAGGGAGATGGTCAAAAAGGCAGGCAGCAGACAGGAATATAACAAGACAAGGCTAGGTTCAAACACAGCAAGACAAGGTAAAGGAAAACGCAATGTGGTGTCACTAAAACAGTAGACAAGACTCAGCAACAGTGTTTGTTTTTGAGAAGTACTTATAGTGCATGTAATCAGTATGTGAGCAGCATCAGCTGTGGGTTTGCAATCAGTGGTGACTTGCCTCAGGTGTGTGTGTGTGGCATGACTGAATATGTAGTCCATTTACCAGCAGATTTGTAGTCCTGTGTGAGTGTAAATGTTTTCCAGCCATCTCTGGTGGTTAGATCGGTGGTGATCATGACAGGGTTAGTGTAAGTTGACATGTACTTGCAAAGTTTCTTATAATCAGTTAAATGTCTACTAATACTCAAATGGACCATCAAAATATAGGGTTACCCACTATCCTTACAAATAATCTGCATAGTTGCAATCTAAACAACTACATTCTCGACTAAAAAAGCCTCAAAAGTACATTATGTTGTCCAACAGCTGCAATATTTGTCAAACTGTAGTGAGTTTATTGATCTGCTGTCGCTCTATGTAGGCGGAGTAATACAGAAGGGTGAGGAGGCTATACGAGACAGATTCATTGCATAATTGGCACACTGAAACTGAAAAGTATGCAAATATTGGCAAAATGTATCAAACAACATTCAATAAAGGACTTTCAAAGGCACTTGAGTGTTTTATTATAGCAGCATGATAAATGAAAAATAATCATAAATGTAATATAATTAGATTACAACTGACTATCTGATATGTTAATTATAAACATGCTACAGGCCGTGAATGCACTAGCTCAGCACTAACCCCTTCATTTCTGAAAGATTCAATAATAATGCATAAACGCCAAAACATGAACATTAGATGTGATAATAAGGCTCATTTATAGAGCACAACGTGTACTCACAGTCAGTGGCGGATTTAGGCATAGCCAATCTCCCAAGGTGGGATCTTGCAGAGAGCAGCACAGGGAGTCAGCAGGGGGCAAAGGGAGTCTGCGTTCTCCATCTCCATCTCAACCCCCCCACGCCCACAAAACCATACAGATTGAGGTCATTGGCCATAGCAGTGGGAGGCCTCTTTGCTTTGTTCTATTCTGCACGTCATAACAATGATCCACAGGTATGTCAAGCTCCGCCTTTCCAACACCCCTGTTTGACCAATTGATTAATTGGCTTAAGGTCAATTCATTCACAATAAACAATTACTTGTTCAGAATTGAGGGCTGCACGGTGGTGCAGTGGGTAGCACGTTCGACTCAAAGCAAGAAGTTCGCTGGTTCGAGCCTCGGCTGGGCCAGTTGGTGTTTCTGTGTGGAGTTTACGTGTTTATGTGGGTTTCCTCCGGGTGCTCCGGTTTCCCCCACAAGTCCAAAAACATGTGGTATAGGTAAATTGGGTAAGCTAAATTGTCCGTAGTGTATGTGTGTGAATGAATGTGTATTAATGTATCCCAGTGATGGGTTGCATCTGCTGCGTAAAGCATATACTGGATAAGTTGGCGGTTCATTCCGCTGTGGCGACCCCAGATTAATAAAGGGACTAAGCTGAAAAGAAAATGAATGAATTAATGAATGATGGCAGTTAAGTATCACTAGTTCTGATTCTAAACATAATCTGAAATGAGTTCAGGTAACTATCAGTATATGATTAGGTTATAAGATAATCAGGATGATTTTGAGCCACCTGTCCTTGGAAAAGTGTCAACTATGTGCTGAAAAAGCACCTGATGTCATGCACTCCAGCACCAAGACCATTGATACAGTGGTTGCTTAGCAACATAATGGCGCAGCACACTGCTCTTTTCTAAAAACTACAAAAAGGCAATGGTGTGCGACCTCACGTTTTCAGAACTGAAAAGAATGTTTGGTGTGATCGGCCAATAATGCTGCTCAAAAGAACATTAAGGATTGCAAATTGTAAATATTTAACAAAAAGAACATCAATAAATTCTGATGTGTGATGAGGAACCCTGAGTTCAAATGCGCAATTTCCAACAAAACAATATCCAAACGAAAAGCACCCTGACAGAAGAATCCTATCAAACACAATCATGGCACAGCAGAAATAGATCTGGACACCATATATGAAGGATCAGCTTGTTGATTTGTGGCAACAGCCTGACTTTATTTGTTTATTCATTTATTTGTCTACCATGTTTATTCTCAAGTTTCAAGAGATTTTATAGGATTTTCTGTGTTCATGTTCAGGACTCTGAATGAAGATCTGTTGGGTGTTTGGTGTGCTGCCTTTGTCACATCGCAGCACACCACTCACTATATGAGCAAAACAGTGAAATGTAAGATTTTTTGTTTTATGCTCTTTAATAGAATATACAGTTGAAGTCAGAATTATTAGCCCCCTTGAATTATTAGCCCCCCTGTTTATTTTTTTCCTAAATTTCTGTTGAACGGAGAGAAGATTTTTTTTAACACATTTCTAAACATAATAGTTTTATTAACTCATTTCTAATAACTGATTTATTTTATCTTTGTCATGATGACAGTAAATAATATTTTACTAGATATTTTTCAAGACACTTCTATACAGCTTAAAGTGACATTTAAAGGCTTAACTAGGCTAATTAGGTAAACTAGGCAGGTTAGGGTAATTAGGCAAGTTATTGTATATCGATGGTTTGTTCTGTAGACTATCGAAAAAATATATAGCTTAAAGGGGCTAATAATTTTAACCTTAAAATGGTTTTTAAAAATTTTAAATTGCTTTCATTCTAGCCGAAATAAAACAAATAAGACTTTCAGAAGAAAAAAAAAACATTATCAGACATACTGTGAAAATTTCCTTGCTCTGTTAAACATCATTTGGGAAATCTTTAAAAAAGAAAAAAAATTCAAATGAGGGCTAATAATTCTTACTCCAACTGTATATTAGTGTTGTCATTATACTGGAATGTCTAACTAATTTCGAACAATAATAATAATAATAATAATAATAATAATAATAATAATAATAATAATAATTCCTTACATTTATATAGCACTTTTCTAGACACTTAAAGCGCTTTACACAATGGGGGGGAATCTCCTCATCATCCACCACCAGTGTGCAGCATCCACCTGGATGATGCGATGGCAGCCGTATTGCATCAGTGGGCAAATTTGGGCAAATGGGCAAGTGGGCCAGTGGGCAAATTTGGCCAGGCAAATTTAGTTTAACGTCTCATCCGAAAGAGGGTGCTCACTGAACAGTATAGAGTCCCCTTCAATGTACCGGGGCATCAGGACCCACACAGACCGCAGATTGTGCGCCCCCTGTTGGCCTCACTAACTCCACTTCCGACAGCAACCTATTTCCCACGTGGTCTCCCATCCATGTACTGTACACCCCTGCTACAAACTAGTAAGGAAATATGCAAAAACACATTCAGAGCCTATCAATTTTATGTATGCTACAAGTTGTGTAGCCCAAAAGGCTATTCGATTTCTAATAAAACTAAAACCAAAATACAATTAATTGCATTTTTGTTTAATAAAAAAATACAGGAATTTACTTAAAACTAACTATATAATTTAATAATAACTAAATGTAGCATGTCTCACTGTCAATTAAAATATGAAATCTATAACACACCAGAGTTGTAGGCCTATATGCAGGAGATGAGGGTGTGTACTGTAGAGCGCTCACATGCAGCGTGTGTGTCAACTGCTGCTTGTGAGAGAGAGAGAGAGCACAACAGGTATCGATAGTAACCAAAAGCAAGACTGTATCATTTTAAATATTGAAATGCACTAATACTGTATATACAGTATATGGTGTACAGAACATTATTAAAAAAAAACTTACTCAAATTGCTGATTAATTTACAATTAAAGAATTAGCCTATATTAATAAAGTAATACAATAAAAAAAAAATTGTAATAACTTATAGTAATAACTACTGAGGAAAGAAGCTTTTTTTTTTATTTGGAACAACACTAAAATGATACACATCTTTATCTCAGAAGCAAAGCCACCAAGAGGCTTTCTTTCAGTCATCCATGCCATCTTTTCCCAAAGGATGAATCAAAGGACGTGTGGTTCTGGAATCAAAGTTGGAGCTTAATCAGCCGGTTGCTTCACTGGCTCATTATTAGTGAACACCTGCCTTTCATGCCATTTATCAACCGCCTGTCAATATATAGATCGGAGTATCCATTTCACTGTCAAAACTGACTATTCATCACAGCTGTCCACTGTCCGGTTGTAAAGTTCTGGTCGACCTCTGTGCATAAACAGACAATCTTCTGACTGCAAAAAAAGTGAATATTAACAGACAATGACGCTAAACAGAGCAAGCGGTGTGATAAATCAGATATTGTGAAATATCAATTTTGCACATGGCTGCACACGAGCTTGCTTCCATATTTTCCCAATGCTCCTTGTCTTATTCCCGAGCCATTAGTTTAATTCATGACATTGTAGAGCGAGGAGGTTTACTATTGGCTTAATAAACAGACAATGAATCCAATTTTACAAACTCAAACACGTTGTGCAATATTTCATGAAGTTTCAGAGCTGGACAATATAGTTGGGCTGTTTACTTCAATGGTGAACGTGAGAGATTTGTACGATAGTATCTACAGGGCTGACATTCGTCATAGGGCTCTCATTAAAACAGGCAGAATGAAGTACCATGTTCTTAATTAGACTCTTGAAGTCCCAAATCGTCGTGCTATTCTTCTTTTGTTCCAGAGTTCTATTGATTCATTCTTTCCTTCAGCTCCAGGAAGCTCAGAAATGCATATTAAGCAAGCTTTCCTGAAACAATTGATACAAGAAAATGTTAAAGCGAAGACAAATGTGGTTGGAGTCGGTTCATCTATCACTTTCGCACTAAGATCTCATTGTTTTAACCTGGTGGAATCCCACTTCGCCCTTCAGTGAGCCCCACAAATCATCCTGGGACATGGAAATGGGGGACGGAACAAAATGGGCATCAAAGTTCTAAGACTTCAAAAAAAGAGATAGAACAAAGAGAACAGAAACAAGAGGAGTGAAAATACTCTCTTCTGGCAGCAGCATCATATCTTGCTTATCACACTCTCTTAAATCCTGGGATAATGACTTTTAAAACTCCATTTTTAACCCTTGGTTAAGCAATGTTTCAGATTTGACAGTTTGAGTGGATCCAACTTCTGGATATAGAAGTTGTTTAGCAACAAACAACATCTGCCTCAGTGGGAGTCAATGATAATTACCTGTAGTATATAAAGATCCACTTGTTTCAACAATGAAACCCGCTTTACATTTAAATTGATTCACTTAGCAGATTATTTTATCTAAACACTTACAGTACACTGGGCACTATACTGTACATGTGCCCTGGTCCAGTCATTGTTTGTTCAGATACATTCAACCCAGGCTCATTCTGTAAATTTATCTCTACATAAATTTCTCAAGAGTGCCAAATACATCCCTGGAGCTACGTTTATTTATTTATTTATTTATTTTTTTTGCAGTTTTTGCTGACTGAATGACTGACTGACCGATCGACAGACCCACCCTACTCCTTCCCTAAACCCAACCAATAGTAACAAAAACACTGATTGACCCACCCACTTCCCTAAACCCAACCGACAAATTTAAAAAGCAATCCAGAAAAGGAAAATCTCTCGTCAGATTTTTACCACGTTTTCAGATTTTTTTTGTTCTCAAATCTACCGACATACAGTACATGGCGAAAGTGGGAAAGCCGTCCATATGGAGGTAAGTGGTCTGCTAGTAAGTTCAAAAAGGAACGACGTCATAGCACCCTGTAGTGTAGCTATGTAGCCATACGTATTTCTGCCAACGTAATTCACAATCTCTGAAGACTGAAGCAGCTATTATTCATTTAATATTGAATAATACTCATTTTCACTAACATTCATTTACACTGATGAGGGGCAGGGTTGCTTTCTAAAAGATTCCAGCTGCTGTCTGGTCTTCCCATGCTTTTTTCCCTTTCTTCATGTGTTCAATACCTGTGTTGTTTTATTTTAATTACACATAATTTCTAAAGTAATCAGTTTTGTTGTATTTGTTTGTATGTCTTACTTTTGTTGTTACTGAGATCTGGTGAACACAGTGACGAGTTCAAAACTTCATTTATTTAAATAGAGCAAAGGTCGATACTGATAAAGTCAACAACCTCTAAATGTATCGTTTTCAGGCAAGCTTGAAAAATACTATTATACAGTAAACTTTTTGTTTACATCTTTTTCCTGTTTGGAACATAATGATTGAGTGAGCCCTTAAATCAGTCAAACTTTGCAACAAAAAATCAAAATATTGAAATTCGTTTAATTATTTAAATGGTTATTTCATCCAAAACTTAAAACACTGTCATTAACTCACCCTCATGTCGCCTTAAATTCGTTCGAGTACATGCAGACAGAATTTTCCACTTTTCTTTTAAGTAAAATTGATGTTTAGTAAAAGTTTGAAAAGCTCTTTCGAAAAACACAGCAGACACTAAAATAAAAAATAGATCTGAGCACACATTTTGACATTGATAAGCGACATCTGTGCTTTCCCACTCTTGAGACGTCCCAGTCGCCAGTGCAGACAACCAATCATAAACTGCCTCAGTGCTCAGACCATTAAATATTCATGAGCTTTTTACAGTCACAAAAACTTTTCGTTTCAGCATATGAGACAGAGTGCTACAGTTAAAACTAACTAAATAATAACAGGAATGAAAAACTATTATTGTTTTCCAATAACTTTTTCAATAAGTTTTAGGAGCCTTAATGGATAATTCATCCAAATAATAATAATAATACACTGTAAAACCACAAACAAACCATTTTAGTTCCAAAACTAATCCTAATGAGTACTGTGAACTTAATCTATTTAAGTAAACGAAGCAATTTGAGCACAGTAAAACCCAATAAATGAAGAGAACTCAAACCAACTGAGTACTGTAAAACCCAATAAGTTAAGGCAACTCAAACCGTTTGAGGAAAACGATTGCTACAAACTATTTGAGTTAAAAAAACGAATCTATTACTTGTGCTGTGAACCTACTCCATTTAAGTTGAAGTAATGAGGTATTTAATTAACTCATTACCTTCAACACTGAGTTCAAAATTCTTTTCAAATGGGTAGAATTAACTTTCAGTCAATTTTGAGATAACTACACTCATTCCATTTGATAAAGTTGACTGTTGGGTTTTACAGTGTAATAAAAAAAAACATTCTGTAATACTTACCTATGTCGTTCGAAAAAATTTTGACACTAATAAAATATTCATGTGTCTCTAATGACTTTGGACCATGATCAATTATAGTTTTATAGAGACATTTTTCAAAATATCTTCTTTTCTTTTTCACCAAAGAAAAAATATATTTGAAATGACACATGGGTGAGTGATTGGAAAAAAATATTACAGGTTTATGAATAAATTATAAGTTTCATCCCTTTAAGACAAGGTTTCCCAAATAGGGGTTTGAGAGTTAATGAAATGCTAATAACCAATTAATTCAATTCAATTCAATTCATCTTTATTTGTATAGCGCTTATACAATGTAGATTGTGTCAAAGCAGCTTCACATGGAAGATTATAGTGAATTGAAACAGTGTCAGTTCAGTTTTCAGCGATTAAGTTCAGTTCAGTTTAGCTCAGTTCAGTGTGGGTTAATAATCACTACTGAGAGTCCAAACACTGAAGAGCAAATCCATCGATGCGCAGCTCTACAGATCCCGAACCATGCAAGCCAGTGGCGACAGCGGCGAGGAAAAAACTTCACCAATTGGCGAAAGTGAAGATTTAAAAAACCTCGAGAGAAACCAGGCTCGGTTGGGCACGACCATTTCTCCTGTGGCCAAACGTCTTGTGCAGAGCTGCAGTCTAGGCGCATGAAGCTGGACCTCAGCGAAGACTCGTCTCTCCTTGGAGCGTCACAGGGGACAGTCTCAGGCTCTCACTCCACGATGACCACCACAGCAGCTGCTCAGGATACGGCCTGGTCCAGAAAACCTTAGGATCATCTCGTCACTGGTCTTGGATCGCATCAGTGGCACTGCATAGTCTGAGGGCCTCGGGATGAGAACCCCCAGGTGGAAATACAGAATAAGGAGAATAATTAGCGTAGCTGCTGTTCATAGTGTATATAAACAAGAAGCAAAATCATGTGTGGGGCACATCATGCGTCATACCGTTATGTGCTACACTGAGTGTACGCTTTGCTAAAAAGATAGGTCTTTAATCTAGTTTTGAAGAGCGAGAGTGTGTCTGAGCCTCGGACATTATCAGGAAGGCTATTCCAGAGTTTAGGGGCCATAAATGAGAAGGCTCGACCTCCTTTACTCGACTTTGATATTCTAGGTACTACTAGAAGCCCTGAGTTTTGAGATCTTAAAGAGCGGGTTGGGTTGTAGCGAGACAGGAGGTTGGTTAGATAAACAGGAGCTAGATTATTTAAAGCTTTATAGGTAAGGAGTAATATTTTAAATTCAATACGAAACTTAACAGGCAGCCAGTGTAAGGAGGATAAAATTGGGGTGATATGATCATATTTTCTAGATCTGGTAAGAACTCTGGCAGCTGCATTTTGCACTAGCTGAAGTTTGTTAATAGAGGATGCTGGGCAGCCAGCAAACAGAGCATTACAGTAGTCTAGCCTAGAAGTCATGAAAGCATGAACTAGCTTTTCTGCATCTGATATGGATAGCATACTTCGCAATTTAGCGATATTTCTTAGATGAAAGAAGGCAGTTTTTGTGACATGGGATATATGATTTTCGAATGTTAAATTGCTGTCTAATATCACACCTAGATCTTTTATAGTAGAGCTAACGCTAACTTTGTATCCCTCTAATTGCAGGTCGAGTTGTGAGAACTGCTGTGTAGAGGATTTAGGCCCGATAAGTAATAATTCTGTTTTGTCTGAGTTTAAGAGAAGAAAATTGTTGGTCATCCAGTCTTTAACATCTTTAATACACTCAGTTAGCTTAGACAGTTCGGACATCTCATCAGGTTTAGTTGAAATGTATAATTGAGTATCGTCTGCATAGCAGTGAAAGCTGATCCCGTGTTTTCTAATAATGTAATTAAACCAAATGTAAAATTAAACGGTGCATGATAATCGCAACATAGCTTAGTGTGATATCAAAATCAAAGGCAGCAATTAAGTGCCTGACTGGCACTTTTTAAATCTTCCTTGACTATTTTTAAATCTTGTTTTATATTAAAACTATTAAATGGATTTATTATTTGATGGAGTTGACTCTTTTCTTCCTAAATTCTTGCTGAGTGTTATAATTTCCTAACAGAACTTTGTCCAACATAATTTAATAAAATGTCTTTAAAAGTTGTTGAACTTACAGTTATAATGGTAGATCTTCATTTAATATTACTTCTGCTACTACTAACATCAGCGAGCCATGAATAGGGTTTTAAACAATTAAAATTTAAACTAAATCTCAGGAGGTAAGTAAATATTTTATGCCTAAGAGGTTCAGCTGACAAGCAAGGGAAGCCTTGCTTTAAGAAAAAAAAGTACCCTACATAAAGCGCTAATTCCTCCCAAAATGTTAATTCTGTCATGATTTAGCCATCCTAATGTCTTTCCAAACTTATATCACTTTAGTTCATCTTTGGACCACAAATAAAGATATTTTTAATGAAACTTGAGAGATTTCTACCCCTCCACTGAAAATGGATTCACCCAAAACTATTCCCCCATTATATTTCAATGTGAAAAAGGGCCTAAATTAAATCTGTTCATCTTATAAAATGATCATGTCTTTTGATGAAATGGCTCTCATCAAAATCTCTTTATGAACATTTAGAGGCATCAGTGTTTGAGTTCGAATAGTCTTTCAGTGGAAGAACAGAAATCTCTCAGATTTGATTAAAAACATCTTCATTTGTGTTCCAAAGATGATCGACACGAGGATGAGTAAATGAGGACATCATTCATTCATTTTGGGATAACCCTTCAACACTTCCACACATTAAAAATGATCACATGGCTATACAGTACATGCTGTATAAATGTCAATCTATCCCAAGCAAAGGTGCAGTACAGTGTGAAATCTTAAATCACATGATTGCTTTAACCCAATTATAAGTGTAACAATCCAAACATTGAGTTGCAGAAGGGATGTATTTGCAGGCTAAAGAAGTGTTTTCTAGCTTCCTTCCATTGTCTTCTCAGTTACTCAGTTTTTAGAGCCTGTCAAATCATATCAGCCTTCTCAGCCTCAACAGTCCACGCATCTGTTTACTGGTATATAATAAGCACATAATCAAACGCAGCAGTTAAGCGAGTGCTGAGTGCTGTCAGAGCGCATTGAGGGTGCATTTATTCGATGCTCTCAGTGCTGGCAGTTGCTTTGAGAAGGGCAACAGTAGAAGCAAGTGCTAATAAGCATTTGACTTCAAGGTTACAGATATGCACCCTGTCGAGCAACAGCGGGCCTGTCTCACACTCTCTGGGGACTTGGTGTGACACTATTTTGTACTTTGCAACATGCACAAACAAATTCAACTTTAATAAAAACATAGATGAAAGATGAGGAGATATAACAAAACACTTTAATGCGCCAAACAAGGCAATTACGAAAGCATGAGATGCATTTGGATTCTGTAATGTCCTTTTTGATTAGTCATTTCAAGGTTGAAGACATCCCTCTGTTGTTTAGAAATGCAAATGCTAAATTGTTAGCAGACATTTTTTTTATCACATATTTACTAGTCGCAGAAGATGTCTAAAGACGTTGCGTTTAAGTAGGAAATGCACTAGCAAATCACAGGAAAGTGATCCCTGGAGAGGTAAACCTGAGGATAATGATGCATTTGTTTAAACAAAAGCTACACGTATCTATTCAGCCACTGGCATTTCTAGCACGCTGATTTGTGTCTTATCTCAATGACAAGCAGCAGTTTGTTTCTTTTCAGAGACATAAATCCTCCACAGCTGCAGTTAGGCAGGGAGTCCCCCAGGGATCTATCCTAGGACCTCTACTCATTGTAATCTACACGCTTTCCTTTAGACAAATAATACAACATTATGGGTCTGTTTTTGCTATTATGTCAAAGACATATAAATCTATATTATTTCCTTTCTCCGCAGCCTTCCACACACTCATTAAGTCTGAAATATAAATTTGGAATTCACAAGCTCAACAAAGATAAAACTGAAATGTCATTAATCAGTCCCAAAGCACTTGTCTGGTCTTTGCAGAGCAAACCTGTTCGAAATACATTTTGCATTAGTATGCACTTTGAAGAGTCACAGAGAGGGAATACATAAATACATAAATAGAATAAACTGCACAACATGTATATGTTAATAAACATAATATCATGCATAATATAAAAATTGACATTTTATAAGAATATCCCAAATGCTTTATACATAGCTGTACATCTGACCAATGGGTAAATGTTAATTAAACAAATGATCAGCATACAATAAATTCATCCTTATAATTAATACACACTGAGGTTCAAAAACACAGTCATTATAATGTTGCTCACTCACTATCCTGATTTATCAGGGGTCGCCACAGCAGAATGAATCGCCAATTACTCTGGCATATGTTTTATGCAGTGGATGCCATTCAAGCCACACACACTCATACACTACAGGCAATTTAGTTTATCCAATTCACCTACACCACACATTTTTGGACTGTGGAGGAAACCGGAGCACCTGAAAGAAATTCATACAAACACAGGGAGAACATGCAAACTCCACACAGAAATGTCACCTGTCCAGGAGTTGAACCGCTAACCACTGAGCCACTGTAAGAAATGATATATAAAATGTTTATGTATATGTACATATACATATATATGAGCAATATCACACTCGTAACAGTGCGATATGGCTGTATATTAGCGCTGGCGGGAGGCGAGGCTGCAGGCCGAGTGCCTTATTGTCCCACCATTATACAGCCATTTATACATGTTATACAGCCATGTCGCACTGCTACGAGTGTGATATTGAGTTTATACAACAGTTCAAAAGCATAATCATTCATTCATTCATTCGTTTATTTTATTTTCGGCTTAGTCATGAACCGCCAACTTATCCAGCAACCCATCACTGGGAAACATCCATACACTCCCTTTCACACACATACACTCCAGACAATTTAGCCTACCCAATTCACAGATACTGCATGTCTTTGGACTTGTGGGGGAAATCGGAGCACCCGGAGGAAACCCACGTGAACATAGGGAGAACATGCAAACTCCACACAGAAATGCCAACTGACCCAGCCAAGGTTTAAACCAGTGACCTTCTTGCTGTGAGGTGATCGTGCTACCCACTGCGCCACCGTGATGCCACCGCATAATCAAAAAAAGAAAATCAAACACAGAGTGTCTAAAAACTCTTCTGTATTATAGGAACAACTTTTGTCCCCCCCTCATTCACATCTGCAGCTGACGTCAGAACATCAGAAACCATTGCTACTTCACCAACATCACTTTAGAGCTAGTATTTGAATTATTCTCTAGCGTAATGTCTAAAGTTATGACAAAACAGGTGATTTTGCTGACATTTTAAGATTATAAGGCCGAACAGCATGAAATGGCATCAGTCTACAGAGATTTCCCAGTATTTCTCTGTTGTAAGCGGGATATCACAATAATTAACTCCGAAAAAATCAAAGCAGCGCCAACACTACCAGATTACCATTGTGTTTGTGATAAGGAAAAACACATGCGGGCATTTCTTCTTTCATTCTTTTTACTGAACTAGTCTGCAGTAATGAAAACAGGAGACTCATTAGAAACAATCAGATAGCCAACCAAAAAGTAACTCAGGGTTACACAAAATACACACATTCCTGATATGTGAGTCCCATCTCACACTCAATACATTACAATACTATGGTATAAATACAGCACTACAACATACAAAAGAGAGAGATCGACTCAGAAAGTCACTTACCAGTTTAAAAATTATTTGATCAGCTGTAGAAATTACGCTGCTTTCCTCCTCTAAGGGCTTATTATGTGGTCTCTGTTGGCATCTTGTGGATAGACAATATGAACCGTCTTTGCTCTGCTCAATGACAGGCTAATGGCCATCGACGTGCTGTCTCTCCAAAATGATAAATATTTCAAATAGGCACTATCCTTATAAATAAACTGCATAGTTGCAATTTAAACAACTACATTTTCGACTAAATATGCCTCAAAAGTACATTATGTTGCCCAACAGCTGCAATATTTGTCAAACTGTAGAGTCCTCTGCTTGTCGCTGTATGTGGGCGGAGTAATACACAAGAGTGAATGGTTAAGAGGCTGTAAGAGTGCTGTTATTTGTAGAATATTGCAAGGCTATTAGCTAATCAGATTTAAAGAACCAGACAGAACTGGTGTATACATACACACACACACACACACACACACACACACACACATATATATATATATATATATATATATATATATATATATATATATATATATATATATATATATATATATATATATATATACATATATATTAGTGGTGAGACTCTTATCGCGCAATAAAAAAAATATCGCCAATAATCTATTTTCAAAGTTGGGTTGGGAGCTGGTTCTATTCTACGCAAGCTGATGTGATGAGGTGATGACTTTAACCTTGATATATTAGCGCGGATGTATACCTGACCGGTGAGCCATCTGACAAAAGTGCCCTTCTGAATCAAATCAGCAGGATGCCTGACTCTAACTGCAGATCGGCAGTTTTACTTTAACTCATGAACATTTCATTCATGCCCTCGTGACAAACAGGGGTATTAGACGCAAATAAGGAGTAAGGACTGGTGAGAGTGTTATGGAATTTAATAACGCACGTCAAATGGAAAGAAAAAAAACTTCCGCATTTCGCGATGTGTGTGTGTGCGTTTGTGTGTGTGCTGTCCTTTACTGACAGCCGCGTGTAGATCTTGTCGAAAAATATGGCAAAAGGTCCTAAAAGCCTGTTTATTGCAATAATGCCACTAATATATGCATACTCCACATGTCTTAATTCCATTCCTGTTTAGTTCAGTTATGACTTTAGTTGGATTAAGGTAATGAAAAATTGCTGTTTCGAGCTTATGTAGGCCTACAGTTCAAAATTCATGTTTAACTGAATAAATAGTAAGTAAACACACGTACATCTTATTGAACATCATTTATTTTCATCACCAATTATCATAGAACAGTTTCTCAAGCAGTTTGTGATGCATTTTGGACACAGGAGATGAGGCCCTGGTCTAATGCGCCACCTGGCTTGAGAAACCTGTTCTCAAAGACTTATTATTTAGGTAGCACACATATTCTAGATTAAAAGATTAATCTATGCCCACCTATAATATATATATATATATATATATATATATATATATATATATATATATATATATATATATATATATATATATATATATATATATATATAAATAGGTTTCTTAAGTCATCTCTGTCAACACCTGAATAAATTGTATTTTAAAATATATGAAAATACAATTGCAGTAATATTTGACAGTTGTATTTTTATGGTTTTGTTCATACAATAAATGCAGCCTTCATGAATTTAAGAGCTAATTTTACCAACACCAAACATAAATACACAGTTCATTATAATGTAATTATTAGGTTTTGTTTCAAAGTTCATGCATAGTGTATGCATTTGATATTTGGTATATATATATATATATATATATATATATATATATATATATATATATATATATATATATATATATATATATATATATATATATATATATATATATAAATCCCCATATTTATATGTACATGGGGGGAAAAAGTGCCATTTTTTGTATGAAACATTATGGAATTTTCCCAAGCTCTTTTCAAAACCGATTCTCAAAATGAAGAAAAAAAGAGAAAAGCGTGAAAGGCTTGTAGGTTTCTTTTTGCTGACCAAAGCAAGACTTTGACTTTTACAAATGCAGTTTCATGGCAGTCTCTCCGCTTCATGCCAGCTTAATATTAACACCCTCAGGGCTGGCCAAACAGCAATTATCGGGCTTGTGTTACTGTGTGTATGCATATGTGTGTGAGTATGCGCTTGTGTGTGCGTGTATGTATCCAGAAAGGACAAACTCTTTGAGGACATCCCGCTGTTCAGAGAAGCACAATACAACATACCGACAAAAGCTGTAATCCACTGTAATACAGAAAGGAGCACCGAGTCCATAGTCTTTTTGATTGGACAAGCAAACCCCATTCAAAGAGTGGGAAATGAGAATGAGAGGCTTTGCCGCTTTAGTGAAGATGGCCCCAGTGAGTCCAAGAAAAAAAAAATAAAAACCCTAGGAAGATTTCTATTTTGGCATACAATGAGCAAGGCTGGGGATAAATTATCACCATACTATCCATTTGCACACAAAAGGTGGCAACTCGAGATGCAGAGAGAATTACAATATCTTAGAAACTCTGAGATCATAAGGGGTTTTGTATCTGAAGGACTTAAAAGCTGAAATTCAGAGGCAGCCTGGAGAGGATGAAATGCTGAAAAATTATATTTTGTACTGACAGAAAACATCACACATATTGTAAATACAGTACAATATAGCGCTGAAAAAGTACACTGCAGCTCAAGATTGATGGATGTTTTTTTATTTATTTAAACATTTGATTTATATCAATTTCAATCTCGGTTCTGCTCTGAAAACATTGATGTTAAAAATTAAACTCTGTACTTTAACAAGTGACTTTCAAAGGTTTTTTTTGTAGTTTAAAACACTATGTTTTATACTGTATGAAATATATACAGTAGTCAATGTTTAAAGTGGATTAAACCCTTTCATCACAATAGTCCCAAAATTACTAAACTTCACCTGTTCGTGTTTCACGGCAGAGTTCAAGGTCCCATAAAGCAATTTGAAAGAATAAATAACACAAAGTACTCATGAAGCTCTAGCTACGAGGAACTTAACTGAACCTAAAGGGCACCTATTTTACACATTTTACAAAATTTAAGATAAGTCTTTTGTGTCTCCAGAATGTGTCTGTAAAGTTTCAGCTCAAAACACCCATCAGAGTATTTATTATACCTTTCAGAATATGGTAATTTTCTGCTCTGAACACAATGTAGCTGTTTTTGTTGCCCCTGCCTTTAATGGTAGTTCTCCTAGCCCACTAGGGATGCAACAGTTCTATGTAAAAAAAATATTGTCCCGTTGTCCTCCTCGGTGCATTATTAATATTGGTTTGTTAATAAAAACAACTGCAACAAAGCAGTTCCGCCTTTGTACGCTTCTGATTACCTTTCACTTGTTTGTGTGGAGTTTCTGTGGGTTTCAGCATGGCAAGTGAAGGAGATATGGCGCAAATGTGCAGGTGAGGCCAAATCACAGCGCGTTGTGTCAGTGTTCAGCAGTGTATGTATATCAATGTAAATTCTGACAGACACAAAAACAAAGCAAATGCTATTTTTTTGTTGTTGTTGCAAAGATAACTTAGATCAGTGGTCACTAATCGAGCCAGATTGAGGTCCGTTCGGACGCGGACATACAGCAGGTCTGTTACTTCAGTCCCGCTCCTGTTGGGTGTTCTTCTGCACCCGATCACCCGCTGTCTGCTAAGAACAGTTTTCTTCTCGACTGTTCCTGCTGAGTTAAGAGAGAAGAGCCGAATGCTCTCTCTTTGCTTAAGTTTCATTCACCATCATATGCTGATAAGTGTAACGGAGCTCTCTGAAATCATAATAAAATCATAGAAATTATAAATAAAAACGTGTTGTTGCCTTGGTAATGCAACCATAATATAAACAGAAGTAATCAATACTTTAAAAGTGCTCAATTATTAAGATGTGTTGACATAATTATTATCTGTATAATTGGTTGAGACTATTAGTCGAGATGTACAGTAAAATAGAAAAAGGGGAAATTTAAGCTTTCTCTCTCTTTATTTCTTAAGCAATTTATTTGAACATACAATTTTCAAAATGCCCTACTTTTATTTAATTAAAGTGAGAACATGCAAATCTACAGTCATATATGTGAAGCTCTTTGTCATGGAGTGGACAGAATACTGAGTCAGAAATTGCTCAAACAGAAAGTTTTTATTAAGAAACAAAGGCAGTTGCCGTTCGTCGGTCGTTGACGATATACGCAGGCTGGATTTATGACCACAAACGCTTCTCCTTCAGGGCCCGTGCCGAGGTGGGTTCCTCAAGGACTCAAGGTGGGGAGAGGTCTCCAGCAGTGGTGTGGATGCTGGTGCTGGCGAGCACGGAGGTGGGGATGTCGGACTCCACACAGCGGGGTGGCTGCACAGATCACAGGTATGGCAGACGGTTACTTTACTTTAATGTGACTGGACAAGACTAGACTAGGTTTGACAGGAATTTCGTAGATGGTTGTTTTAATACTAAGAGAAGTCGCACAGACAATGTAGATAGTCAATCACAATAAACTGGCAAAACACCTCACAAAAGGGCAAGTATATGTAGAGGAGGAAATCAGATGAAAAGAGCTACAGGTGAGTAATGTGTGCGCGCCAGCGCTGATTGTGAGAGGAAACACCTGAGACAGAGAACAGACAGGACAGAGGAGCCCAGATCAAACCTGGCCCATGACACTCTTGCATTGTCAGGTGCTTATTACCAAATTAATATGTTTATTGTTCTATGAATAGTTCTGTAGGCATATTTTTTCTAAGCATAGCACATACAGTACCGTACCAAAACCGTGACCACAAAACCGTGATACATACCGAACCATGAGTGGATTGAACCGTTGCACCCCTACCGGCCACGTGCCTGTCAGAATGTGCTTCAATCTCTGTCTGCATCAGATAAACAGCACTGTGACAGACATGAAGGAAGCAGATCTCACGTAACGTTTGTGAGAAATACTACAGTCAGAACTTTCCCAATGATTATTTGATGTATTTGTTGTGGAGTTAACTCAAGCCTTTCTGCAATGATGAGTCACACTTTGTCATTACAAAGTTCACACACAAACACATGGCAAATGTGACAAGATACAAGTTAATATACACTGCTGCATGGATATCCGTTATGTTCATGTACAAAATAAGCCTGATTTAACGTAGACAAACCGGGATTGATCTTCTTTTACAATTGTACTGACATGCGGCTGTGGTGATAAAGTAAAGATGATAAAATCGCTGTAATTCATTACAAACATGCACCGTTTTAAAAATGTTTTAAATTTGTAAAACTTATTCTTGATCACATTTGATGATGATGATGATCACAGAGAGCTGAACAGATCTTTTAATCCCAGTTGCTTTGCGCACGTCCTGTCTTGTTAATATAATTATGCGCGTTACTATGAGGATATATTAATACGTGTCTGTCAATCAAATCGATGGATGGAGAAACTAAACTTCTACATCCCCCTGCGGTGGGCCTCAAAATGGGAGGGATTTGGATCCTTTTTTAATGTCAGAAAATAAAAAGAGACTTATTGTGTTTATATCATCCCAATTTGACAGTACACACTATACCAAATTATAGTGTATAGCTTCCAAAAGATGATTTTCATCATTGGTGCCCTATAACTTTGGGTGAACGTCACATTTTTTACTACACATTGGCGCTGTTAAAACCAAAGATTAACACCAGAGTCCATTCATTTTGTATAAATATACAGTTAAGCCCCTGGGGTATCAATAATTAAATAATTTTCAGCTTGACTATATATTAGTGTGTGACTATATATATATATATATATATATATATATATATATATATATATATATATATATATATATATATATATATATATATATATATATATATATATATTCATAAATATGGTAACAATGAAATCAACACATAACAAGTATCTTGGATGAAGACAATGTTCATTTAACATTCAGTTGTGGTCACATTTATCATTGGTTTCCAAATTTGGCAGCAGATAAACATTCATTTCAATAGAAATCAGCATAAGGAGTTTTTCACAAGGGCTAAAAAAAGTTTCCTGTGCAGATTTCACTGATGTTAAATTTGGTCATGCTCATTTGCCATGACAAAACAACAGAAATGAGCTTGATTTGAAAGTGACTTACACCACTGAGCCAAAACATTAGGATCACGTGCTTAATATGCTGCTAGTCCTCCTCTCACTGCCAAAACAGCACCGACCCACCGAGGCATGGACTCTACAAGACCGCTGAAGGCGTTCTGTTATTCGGTGCCAAGATGTTAGCAGCAGATCCTTCACGTCCCATAGGCTGCGTTGAGGTGAAGCCACCAGGGAACTTGTTGGTCAAGAATATTCCACAGATGCTCAATTGGATGGAGATCTGGGGAATTCGAAGGTCAAGGCAACACCTTGAACTGTTCAACACATTCTTTAAACCATTTATGGCAAACGAGTGCAGTGTGGCAGGGTGAATTATCCTGTTGAATAAGGCCACTTTCACCAGGGAACACCTTTGTCATGAAGGTCTATACTGGTCTGCGACAGTTATTATGATTACATGGACAACAATATTATAATATTAACATTATTAAGACAATAATCTGATTACAAATTGTGGGGGAAAAGGAATTCATTTTTATTAATTTTGTGTCTATTTTTTATTAGAAAAAAAATGTTTAGACTAACAACAGATTAATCAATATTTTTCTTTTGTACTTCTTACTTCTATTCTTTCTTACTGTGTTGTGTATTTCTTAGAAGGAACTGTTGACAAGAGGGAAATAGCAGAATAAGAATAAATTTAGTGCGGGAGGCCTTGCTCCAGACTTCTGTCTAACAAGAAGTCTAGACATGTCACAAGGAGCTGGATGCTTGTAGAAGTTGTGAAATATATTGAAGATGCACTTAACTGTTTAGTTTTGGTATACAGAGAAGGTTTGCAGAAAGAGGAAGTATGTTTGGGTGCAACAGCCAAAGGACTGCAGAACTCCACATGTTACTATCAGTTGTGTATATATGCTAGAGGTAGGGAAATGTAAGTTAGTTGCGAACCTCCCGAATGTAATTCTATTATTGCATTTGGGTAACGTAATCCAGAGCTCTGTCCTCGAATTATTCATTTGTATCTAATAAATTACTAATATTTTTGACATTGAAGAAAACCCTCTCCTGACCTTTTTTTTCTATTGAACATGCATGTAATTGGCTAGACATTCCAACAATATCTGAAATCTAAACAGAGATTTTTCATTAAATTTATCTGGTTAAAGTCTTACTTAAACTAAACGTAAATCAAAATAAGATGTGGAGCATTCCTACTTTAGTTGCATTATCAAAGTGCAGTATAGACGTGCCCTGCACATCTTGATCATATTATTACTGTACTAGGATCCACACACACACTAGTGGTCAACAGTTTGAAGGAGCACAAAACCGTGACAAATAATGAACTGATAATTAATCCATGACTTGACAGCTTTTTGTGTCGCTTCCTAATGAAAAACAGCTCTGTGATGTTATTTCAGCTGAAAGCATGTGAAAACACCAAATTTAATTAGATGTTTTTATTTCTAACTCACCTCGTATCTTGAGTTGAGTGATTGAAATAAACCATTCATGAGATGATTCTGAAGTTGTGTGTTTATTTGTCATTTGTTTTTTTTCCACTCAATAGCATGACCTTCAGAGGAGATTTACAAGTGATCCCAGAACCATGTTTTCTTGACAAGATGTGCATGACAATTGCAGCTTTTGCTGAATTTTGCTGAAACCCTTTCAAAATGCCAAGAAAATATGCATTTTCAAATGAAAACATATTAGTGTGGGCATGGCCATAATGTGAACTATCAACTATATCTCAAATACAAACTATTTTGCAATACAATAAACTTTTAATAATTATAATTACTACTTTGATTTATTTATTCATTCATTTTTTTTTCGGCTTAGTAGCCTACCTTTATTAATAAGGGGTCGCCACAGCGGAATGAACCGCCAACTTATCCAGCATATGTTTTACGCAGCGTATGCCCTTCCAGTCGCAACCCAACATTGGGAAAACTATTATTTATATGAAATATAATTTAATGCACAAAATACTTATTAAACAACAATATAAAGATGCTAAGCATGATATTTTGATATATTTAATTTATATAAAGTTATAAAACTGAACTTTGCATATATTTAACCTATTTTTTGACTTATTAAATTCTGTCAAATTAGTTTGCTGTGGAACAAACAAAATTACAATTGAGAACAAATACTATCATTAGATTTACAAAAAACTAATTATCTATAGAAACTATAGAACTATAGAAACTCCCTATAGAAACTTATTTCAAAGCCAGAAGTATATTCCACAACAAATGTCCATGGTAAGCATCATGATCACCAGCGATTCAGCCTGTGCAGATCACATCAAATCAATCAAATCAAATCAAATCACTTTTATTTTGATCACAGTATCGCATAGAACTACAAATCCGTCATTATATGGACTACAAGATCCAGTCATGCACTGCACACACACACACCAGTTTCTAATCCTGGCTGATTGCTAACTCACACAGTTGAAGCTGCTCAAAGATTTATTAGTTGGACTATTTATACAGCACACTAACACACAGACTTTGCTGAGTCTTGTTAGACTGATTGTGAACATTATGACGCGTTTTCCTTTCCTTGCCTTGTTTTTGACCCTCGCTTTGTTTTGTTTGTTTACGTTGCCTGCTGCCTGCCTGTACTGACCATCTGCCTGATTTTTGACCACGACACTGGATTGCCCGTATACATCTTTTTGCTCCTGTGTTGACTGTTGCTTGCCTGACCATCTCTGTTTAATAAACTTGCGTTTGTATCCGCACTTCCTTGTCAGAGTGATTGTCAAAATCAAAGTAATTAATTCAAGTCAGTTTACACTATAAATTATAGCCAGGGGCGTCATTTTTTTCCTGGCTCACTTTGCACCCTGGGCAAGATGAAATATGATTTTAAAACAAATATTAATATAAACTTAATTAAAGCATTTTCCCATGCCTGCCAGAGTTATTTTAGTATAGTTGAGCATGTATTGTAATTTCACTAATGTTTTCAATTTTTGTTTTAGCATTTTTTTCTCTGTAATTTTGTCTTTGCTTTGAGATTTTTTTTAGCTTTTTAGTTTTTAGATATAGTAATTAAACTAAGTAAAATTAGAAATGAGCTGAAATAAAGTACATTTGCAAAAGTACTTATTAGTTGGACTATTTATACAGCACACTAACACACAGACTTTGCTCAGTCTTGTTAGACTGATTGTGAACGACGCGTTTTCCTTGCCTTGCCTTGCCTTGTTTTTGACCCTCGCTTAGTTTTGTTTCTTTACGTTGCCTGCTGCCTGCCTGTACTGACCATCTGCCTGACTTTTGACCACGACTCTGGATTGCCCGTATACATCTTTTTGCTGCTGTGTTGACTATTTCTTGCCTGACCATCTCTGTTAAGTAAACTTGCGTTTGTATCCGCACTTCCTTGTCAGCGTCCCATTCACATTACAGTAAGGCTTCTCGCATACATGAGTGATGAACAGAAGTCACAGAAGAAGTCTAAACAACTACATTCCCACCTAAAAACTCAAAAATTCAAACATTTTACCAAACAAATTGTGAATTTGGTCTTTCAATGAGACTCTGTAAGAAATCCAGCAGACAGAGTGATACAGTCATAATGCAAAATGTTGCCTGGCTGAAAAGACTTCTCAGCTATTTTCATTTGAGAACCAGAACAAACTGTATATATATTTCATCTCTTTTTTTCATGAAACTCATGACACATATCTTCTGTTGATTTTGTTGAATTTGATGTTGCTGTCGGCATCATTTTACACACATTTTACTGATGGTGCTGCCCTTGTGCCTAGGTCCCCTAACTAAGTTCGTACAACTACCCTTTCTAAAAGCCCATTAAAGAAAACTGTCTAAACATTTATTCCATATCAACTGAGACTAATAAAGAAGTAAACGGTTGAAATCTTTTGCATAAAGTTTGAGCCATAAACCACCTCCACATATTTTCCACTGCCTTTTAGTTTTTTCTTTCATGACTTTTAGGCCAATCTGTTGGGCTATTGATCATTCTGTAGCAGACATTTCCAAATGGAGAAAGCAAATATATATATATATTTGTCACTTCTTTGTATACTGCTGGCTTACACACCGAGGTTGTTCAGGTCGGCTATTTTGGCTTTCTGCAAATGTATAAATTATTAGGTTGCAGGAGGTGCATTTATTATATGTGTTTTTGCTGCCTGGAGGCTAATAGCTGCTTTTCAGGTGTAGTGGGGCACTGATGAATGCTAGCTAATCGCTAATGTTGGCTGAGGCTTTAGACACCATTTATCACATCTTTAAGGGATCTGCATGTGGGAATATTAACAGCCGCATTGCCGTGACTTAAGTCTCTAAAAAAGTCTTTAAGTGCATTAAGGCAGTGCTTTAGTTTGACATTAGATAATGAAATGAGAGAGAGTCCAATTAGTTCTAACAGCTTAAGAGTGGTTGAATGTAATCCAATGCCAAAATGCCAGACCTTAAATGGTCCAATGCACACTAATGCACTCTCTTAGGGTCAAATTTACCCACCAAGAAAGGTTGGAGAAGGTGTCATTTTACCTCTCTCAATTGGCTGACGGTTTAAATTAGAGAGAATTTTGTAGATAAATCAAATCACGATAGCACTCTAGAGCACAGCGGTTAGTGGTTTGCAGAGGCGAAGAGTGATTGTCAAAATCAAAGTATTTAATTCAAGTCAGTTTACATTATAAATTATAGCCAGGGGCGTCATTTTTTTTCCTGGCTCACTCTGCGCCCTGGGCAAGATGAAATATGATTTTAAAACAAATATTAATATAAACTTAATTAAAGCATTTTCCCATGCCTGCCAGGGTTATTTTAGTATAGTTGAGCATGTATTGTAGTTTCACTAATGTTTTCAACTTTAGTTTTAGCATTTTTTTCTCTGTAATTTTGTCTTTTCTTTGAGATTTTTTTTTAGCTTGTTAGTTTTTAGATATAGTAATTAAACTAAGTAAAATTAGAAATGAGCTGAAATAAAGTACATTTACAAAAGTACAACCGTACAAAAGCAATATCACATGATCACAGCAGTGCTGATATACAGCCATATCACAGTGTTACTCACATGATATCACATTGATACAATAGTTCGATGACATAAATGTGTAAAAAAAAAAGAATTATAGAGTGTCTCAAAAACCTTTTCACAGATTTATATCTGAAGCTGACAGCGTTAATCAACCCAGGATCATTCTGAAAACGTACCGCTATATACATTTCTGGAGAGCACCAAATACGTACCAGGAGCTACATTGTTTTTTGCAGTTTTTGTTTTTGCAAATCCACCAGAGGCCGCTGTGTACACTTTTTGAGATCTCAAATTTCTCTCGTGAGTGCCATTCATGCCTGCTGTTCTCACGTAAATCCACCAGAGGCCACTGTCGACTGACTGAATGACTGACTGACTGACTGACCAATCGACTGACCCTCCTCCTTACCCAAACCTAACCAATAGTGTTTTCAAAAGCATCGATTCACCCGGTCCACCCACTTCCCAAAACCCAACTGACAGTTTTAAAAAGCCCTCACCTGATTTTGACCACATTTTCAGACTTTACCACATTCTCACCCTGTTATTTACTTGTTTATTTCATTTTTTGGCTTGTATTTTTATCTTACCTGCTTTCTGGAACCGTTCTTCACCAGACTCAAACCTCGTCGTCGTGGTCAACCCCTCTCTGCATCTCAAGTCTGCCAACGTACATGGCAAGCGAACTGGACAAACTGGTAACAACGAGTAAGCCATCCACATGGAGGTAAGTGGCATCATAGCGCTCCATAGCGTTTATTTTAAAAACGAAATGCAGCCATACATACTTCTGGCTACATGATTCGTGATCTCAAGAAATGTATATAGGGCTACATTTCCAGAATGAGACTGTGTTGGCATTAACAGCTGAACAAAAGTCATTACTATTTCAAAATGGTTAACTCATGTCACTTTAGAACAAGTATTTGAATTAATTAATTGCATCATGTTGTCTACTGTAATGCCTTAGTGATGAAGACACACAGATGGTTCTGTACAACAGGGAGCATCTCAAGTAATGCCTCAACAATTTGCAACTTTCCATAGAAGCAAGTATAAGCCAGATGGAATGGTTTTATTTATACTGCTGAAGTAAATTTAAAATAAGTATTCAAAATTGCAAATCTGTGGCCCCTGCACATGTGGATCCCCTTATTGCAGCCAACACAAACTTGTGCATTAATCCACACCTGTACATACAGTAATATAATATAGAAAAGAGAGAGATCAAAATGTAACTAAAACACACTGTAATATGATACAGTGGGGGAAATAAGTATAAAACATGTCATGGATGTTGAAAACAACCAAAGAAATCCATACATGCAATAAATGCAAAACAAAACTAATTAATTTAGAGATGCAGTCATGTAAAATAAAATGAAATGACTCAGGGAAAAAGTATTGAACACATGA
Source organism: Danio kyathit (assembly GCA_903798195.1). NCBI lineage: Eukaryota > Metazoa > Chordata > Actinopteri > Cypriniformes > Danionidae > Danio > Danio kyathit. The sequence goes on from LR812543.1 coordinate 26,574,099, forward strand.
ATAAAGGGAGGTTGTGGAAAGGCAGTGAAAACCCAGACAGCAGCTGAAATCTCTTAGAAAGTTCTTCAGCAACCCTTTGCCCTTTGCCATTGTAGATGAATATTAGCTGCTTCAGTTAAACATCTACATACATACATGCCGGCAGCTAGCTCTCTGCAACTCTTACATGGTCGCCCACTGACAGTACCTGGATGGGAGACCACATGGGAAAGCTTGGTTGCTGCCGGAAGTGGTGTTAATGAGACCAGCAAGGGGCGCCCAACCTGTGGTCTGTGTAGGTCCTAGTGACGGGGACTCTATACTGCTCAGTGAGCGCCGTCTTTCGGATGAGACGTTAAACCGAGGCCCTGACTCTCTGTGGTCGTTAAAAATCCCAGGATGTCCTTCGAAAAAGAGTTCCCCGACTTCCTGGCCAAATCTGCCCACTGGCCTCTGTCTATCATCCTCCTAACAATCCCCATACCATAATTGGTTTCATCACTCTGTCTCCTCTCCACCAATCAGTGTGTGGTGTGCGGTCTGGTGCAATATGATTGCCGTCACGTCATCCAGGTGGATGCTGCACACTGGTGGTGGATGAGGAGATTCCCCCAAAATGTGTAAAGTGATTTGAGTGCCCAGAAAAGCGCTATATAAATGTAAGGAATTATTATTATTGTCCTCTTAAGGCTCAAGGTGTTTTTTACATGCAATTTTTTATTTCTCTTTGCTATTTAGGCTTATTGGAACCTAATTAGAATAAAAAAAACTAAGTATCATCTTTTGATATGATGTGCCTTTAGAGAAAAATGATGTCCATATATGTGGACTTGTGGTCCGAATTTACATAAAACACTTTTTCCCAAATTTTCTTTTATGCATATTTAAAGAGTTCTTAGCTGATGATTGATTATAAAGCTTGTTTGTCATGCTGTCCCAGGAGAGAGCCCTGAGCTCATGAGATCCTCGAGCCCTGGGCTCCCTCCCATTTGCAGGGCGAGAGGGGAGTTTGAGCTCAGGTAGATCTCGATAAACTCCCCCAGCTTATTCTAGCTGAGTGACGGATATGGATGACTGAGGGGAGGTGTACTTGCTTGGAGCTTGACTATGGTATCAATGTTGTGTGTTCAATTCACTTAGGGTGCGAGTTATTTAGACTGTGGGAGGAACCCGGGGAAAACCCACGCGAGCACGGGGAGAACAAGCAAAACTCCACACAGAAATGTCATCTGGTTTAGTAGGGACTTAAACCAGCGGCATTCTTGCTGTGAGGTAACAGTGCTAATCACTGGGCCGTCGTATCGCCCATCTGAAAAGGAGGGAAAGTAGAGGTGGGTGGGGAGGGTTCTTCAAGACGACGATATTGAGATAAGAAAACTCTGGTTATTTAAAGTGAGTTAGGAGTTGTCTGATTGGATAATCGATCATGAGCTGATGCTGGAACAGCTGAGAACAATCATAAGCACGTGATCCTCTCGAAATTTGTTTGTACATAAACTTCATTTAACATAGATTTTTTTTTTTGAACTTGCTTTGACTATCAGAGAGTAAAAACACATTTTGAACAGTTAAAAAATAGGGTTTGGGACATTTCATATGCTGCAAAACAGTTGCAGGATGGCACTGTATGTCTGTAACAAAATATAAAACATTCAAAGTATTTTAAATAGCCACCTAAGAGCTAAAAATGTGCTGTCCATGTATGTGGACACTCAGGCCCTAGGCCCTATTATTATTACATTAGCAGGACGATGAAGATGAAACCAGGGTGGACATTTCCGCAAGACAATGATCCAAAACACGTGACTTGAATCCAATAGAAAATACAAACTAAAGATCAAATTTGATAAACGAGACCCATAGAATCATCAAGATTTTTACACTGTTCACACCTGTTCACACACACAAACAAATCACACCTGAGCCATGCAGTTTCTAAGCAGCCATCACCAAAAAAGCCTTTTATATAACGTATTAAATATATTTCAGTAGTCTGTCATTCCATTGATGTAACACATAACAATTTTTTTTTATATATACATAAAATATTTTTTCTTGTTTAATTTTTATGTTTGTATTGTGGGGTTTTTACTAAAATCTGGTTAAATTCCATGATAACAGCTCCTTTAGATATATTATTCCCAGGAAAAAACAGTATTTGTTCAATACTTATTTCCCCCACTGTATTCTCCTCTATCAAACTTTGAACAGCAGTCTGCGTAGACTTCTATTTATAATTTACAAATATTTTAATGTTATTTAATATATTACAAAATGTGTAAGTGTGTTTGTGGACACAAATGGGCACAAAAATATTAAATTATCTTCTCAATTATATACTACCTTTAAAACATTTAGGGCTACTAATATTTTTGAATGAGTTTGAAAAAGGTGTACTAGGCTGCACTTAATCAATCAATAATAATTATAACATTATAACAGTAATGCTAAAGATTATTCAAATTGAATGTAATATGCTCATATTTAAAAATGTATGAATTCCAGTTATGTAAATTCTGGCTATTATTCACTATAATTTGCAGACTTGGTTTTCAAAAAGCCAAAATGTCTTCCCAAAGCAAGAAGGTCGCTGGGCCAGTTGGCATTTCTGTGTGGAGTTTGCATGTTTTCCCCGTGTTCGTGTGGGTTTCCTCCGGGTGCTCTGGTTTCACCCTACAGTCCAAAAACATGCGCTACAGGTGAATTGGGTAAACAAAATTGGCCATAGCGTATGAGTATATGTGTAAATGTGAGAGTGTTTGGGTGTTTCCCAGTTCTGGGTTGCAACTGGAAGGGCATCCGCTACATAAAACATGTGCCAGAATAGTTGCCGGTTCATTCAGCTGTCGCGATCCCTGACAAATAAGGTACTAAGACCTTATTAAGAGGAAGAGGAAAATTAAGACTAAGAGGAAAATTAATGGTTTTTAAGAAACATTTCAAACATGAATATTGCTAAAATTTGTGCTGCTAATTTTATTTTCTTGAATTCTTTTGATGAACAAAATAAAAAAATAAAAATAAAAAAGCATTCATTTACAATGTCATCTTCTTTATGCGTGAAATGTCACTTTTACACAGTTTAACCCCAACCACTAAAACAAATAAATCAAACCAAAGGGTTCACAGTTTGTCTGAATGAGCGTTTCGTTTCAGATTAGCCCTGTTTCCGAAGTACAACCCAAAAGCCTTTTTAATGTCATGCTACTGTCTGGTCTCTCAGAAGGGATTCTGAACTCAGCACTGACCCACCAGCCGGGATTTTAAACGAATCTGCGGATGGGACACCAAAGCAGCACCTGCCCAGATGGCGGGGTGCGTGGGTCCCGAACAGAGATCCGGCATGGGTTTTACCTGCAAGCTCGACCTGGATGGAGGCCACAGACGGACCCCTGGGAATGAGGGGAGGAAGGGGATGCTGAGATCCAGGCTGTTGGCCGTGACTTCCATACCTCCAGAGTTCATGCATGCTGGGGAAAGGGTTATTATGGATGACTTTTCAGATTATTCAAGGCGAGTTCGCTACGCTGCACATTTGAAAAATTCTTTCACTGATCTTTATGTATGTGCTCAATTAATATCAAAGATGTCATTTATTGTGTAAATGTAGCTGCTGCGCATATTGAAGTAATTTTTTTTACTACTACTACTACTACTTCTACTACTACGACTACTAATAATAATAATTATACTAAAATAGCAATAACGATAGCATGCCAATTAAGTAATTGTCATTAGCATTGTATGAAACATTAATTATATTATACATTATATGTAATAGGTTGTTTTCACATGACGTCATTGATGACGCGTGAAATTCAGTAGAGGGCAGGAAGTCATTGTTCTACATAGGATTTGCTATCACAACATCAAAATGTTTCTGTTCTGTCTTGTTTATAATTCTTTAATTAGGCCAAAATAAGAAATGCCGAACAGCTTTTATAGACTTCCAAAAATTTTTGCTCATAAAGGGGGAAAGGGAAAAAATGGAAAAAAGGCGGCATGTTATAAACATTTATTTAATACATCCATGTGTACAAACTTTTTTGAACGCGATAATTCATTTGACAGCACCAATAAAGATTATATAAAGGCCTAGCTATGTGTATAAATATATTAATGTGTTATATGAAAACTAGATACAAACATCACACTTATACAAAATCCAGGAGAACATAAATAACATACCCTGCCATGTAATTGCTGTAATCAAATATCCATCTTGTCTTGCAATATACCATGTTTTTACTTTTTTGGTGGAGTAAACAACCGTAACATGAACATCTACAGTGCATCTGGAAAGTATTCATAGCGCTTCACTTGTTCCGCATTTGTTTATGTTACAACCTTATTCCAAAATGGATTAAATTCATTTATTTCCTCAAAATACACAATACCCCATAATGACAATGTGAGAAAAAGTTTTGTTGAAATTGTTGCAAATTTATTAAACATAAAAAACCTGAAATATCACATGTACATAAGTATTCACAGCCTTTGCCGTGAAGCTCTAAATTGAGCTCAGGTACATTCTGTTTCCACTGATCATTCTTGAGATGCTTCAGCAGCTTCATTGGAGTTCACCTGTGGTAAATTCAGTTGATTGGACATGATTTGAAAAGGCATACACCTGTCTAAATAAGGTCCCAGGGTTGACAGTGCATGTTTCAAGCACAAACCAATCATGAAGACAACGGAATTGTCTGTAGACCTCTGAGACAGGATTGTTTTGAGGCACAAGGCTTGAGAAAGTTACAGAAAAATGTCTGCTGCTCTGAAAGTTCCAATGAGCACAGTGGTCTCCATCATCCGTAAGTCGAAGATGTTAGGAACCACCAGGACTCTTCCTAGAGCTGGCTGGCCATCTAAGCTGAGTAATCGGCGGAGAAGGGCTTTAGTCAGGGAAGGTGATCAATAACCCGATGGTCACTCTGTCTGAGCTACAGTGTTCTTCTATGTGGAGAGAGGAGAACCTTACAGAAGGACAACCATCTGTGCAGCAATCCACCAATCAGGCCTGTATGGTAGAGTGGCCAGACGGAAGCCACTCCCCGCCTGGAATTTGCCAAAAGCCATCTGAAGGACTCTCAGATCATAAGAAAAAAAATTCTCTGGTCTGATGAGACTAAAATTGAACTCTTTGGAGTGAATGCCAGGCGTTATGTTTGGAGAAAACCAGGCACCCATCATCACCAGGATAATACCATCCCTACAGTGAAGCATGATGATGGCAGCATCATGCTGTTGGGATGTTTTTCAGCAGCAGGAACTGACAGACTAGTCAGGATAGTGAGAAAGATGACTGCAGCAATGTACAGAGACATCTTAAATGAAAACCTGCTTCAGAGTGCTCTTGACCTCAAACTGGGGCGACGATTCATTTTTCAGCAGGACAATGACCCAAAGCACACCGCAAAAATATCAATAGAGTGGCTTCACAACAACTCGGTGAATGTCCTTGAGTGGCCCAGCCAGAGCCCAGACCTGAATCCTATTGAACATCTCTGGAGAGATCTGAAAATTGCTGTACACCGTCGCATCCCATCCAACCTGATAGAGCTTGAGAGGTACTGCAAAGAGGAATGGGCAAAAATTCCCAAAGACAGGTGTGCCAAGCTTGTGGCATCATATTCAAAAAGACTTGAGGCTGTAATTGCTGCTAAAGGTGCATCAACAAAGTATTGAGAAAAGGCTGTGAATACTTATGTACATGTGATTTTTCAGGTTTTTTATTTTATATAAATTTGCAACAATTTCAAAAAAATCTTTGTTCACATTGTCATTATGGGGTATTGTGTGTAGAATTTTGAGCAAATAAATAAATTCAATCCATTTTGGAATAAGGCTGTAACAACATTTTTTTGAAAAAAGTCAAGCGCTATGAATACTTTCCGGATGCACTGTTAATGCGCAGCAGCAGTGAATGTGATGGTAAGTTCATCAACAGAACAAAAATGAACCCAACTGTTCATTCAAAAATGAATGAATGGTTATTATTGTGGAGCACTCTCTCCCCCTTACAAAAATAAATAAATAATGATGTAGACTATGCGTCCACGCTTTTGAATGGAAGATATCCACATGGGGGAAAACTATAGTGATTTACAGTATAATAAACTTGTTTTTGAACCACATATTAAAGTGTATAATGTGTGCAACTCTTTGTTAATGAATGTTACAGAATACTGTAGCATAGTAAACTAATTAACTGTAATAAATACTGTAACATTAGTGTAAACTGTGGTACATTGTGATGGTGTATAATAATAGCGTAAAACACTGAAGCCTATTGAATAATTTGTTTATTACTACAGTTGTGTTGTACCACAGTAACAATATAATTACTACGACAGTTTAATTCAAGTAATTGTCTATAGTATGCTTCCAAACACTATAGTATTTTTCATGTAATGCAATTATAGCCTTGATGACAGGCAAATATATTTTAGTTCAGTGGAAAACTCAGCCCTCTTCATGATATAAGAATCATGCCCAACATATGTGGCTATTTTCTATTTATATCTCCTTTAAATGATGGTATAAATCGCAAAAATGAACCCATGTGCAGTTTATTTACAGTAAAGTGAATGAACAAAACATGAACGAACAAACTAGAAACAAACGCATGGCATGGCATAAAAACACAAGAGACTCACTGACAGAGGAACAACGTTAATACATATAAAGCTAGCCAAGGCACAATGAAACAAGAGAGTGTATATACAAACACAAGGGATCACATGACATGGTAAACCAATGAAACACGGGAGACAAGACAAAACCAATGAGAGCATGACACACACATACACTAGGAAGCACCTGACTAGACACATGAAAAGGTTAACCAATAGAAACATGACACACAAACACTAGGGCTGTTTCTCAATATGCGTTCTTCAGCAATCTTGCGTTGTTGTGTTCTCGTGTAACGTCATCATCAACTGCCAAAGTTCAGTTCCAATACTCAAGACCGCAAAAACTTAGGACACGTGAAAGTTCCCAGATGTGTTCTTGATATCGAGGACGCGTCGATGCAGACTTGAGCACCGAACTCGCTCTAGAAGTCCCAGAAGTCATTGGTTAAGTTCAGAGATATAACTTATTTGTCTCTGGAGTTTGGCTAAATGAAACTGTGAATATAAACATTACCATGAAAATCTTAATAAAGTATTAAACACATTAAGGGTGTTTATTTGCTGAAATTCGTATTAAAATCTGTTTTATTTATATTGTGCAACGTATATCTGTAAGGTCTTTATGCACAGTATATATTTTGAAAAGGGAAAAAACAATAAATCATTGTATGAATGCTGTAATGTTTAAATAATCTTCCCTTAAAAACGTGTGAAGGTCACATGACCATCAGGAAGAACGCAGCATCTCATTTCTCACAGGAAGCGTTCTCTGTTCTTGCGGTCTCCCGAGTTCGTTCTTCTGAGGACACCTGGCAAGACCGGTCTTCTCAAGAACGCAAGTCCGTTCTCTGCATTCTTGGAATTGAGAAGCAGCCCATGGATCACATAGAAGGAAGAACAAAATACAGGACCCGACACAACTAAGTACAAAATAAAAGACAGGGCAACATAAAACACCTTACAATATGTGGCTCATCTTGGATTTTATTTATGCCTTACAGAAGGGGTGCTCAACCCTGTTCCTGGAGATCTACCTACCTGCAGATTTCAGTTGCAACCCTCAACAAACACACCTGCCTGTAATCATCAAGTGCTGTTTGGATTCTAATTGATTGGGTCATTTGTGTTTGATGAAGGTTGGAGCTGAACTCTGTAGAAAGGTAGATCTCCAGGAACAGGGTTGAGCACCCCTGCTTTACAGTATAATAGAGACAAGAAGAATAACTTGTTGTGATAAGCAACATTATTATATATATAAATATTATATAATACACACACACACATACGTGCAGGTATTTACAGCGCACAAGTTAATACAGAATCCATTAAAAAAAATACCAGAAAGCAAAACACAAATATCTAACATTTTCCAAAACAAAATCGGGCAAGATCCATCTCAAATTAAGCACTGATTTTTGTACATTTCGTCACCTTGGAATTATAAGGTTCTATCTGCATTCTGAATGAATTTGAGATATTGACCTTCAAAGTATTTGCATTCCATAGCAAACAGTGTGTAAGTAACATTTGTTTTTTTATATAAAAAGTCTTCAAATGCAAACAACTTATAAAAAAACATCCCATAATGTAAATAAGTTGTCATTTAATAAAAATATGTCAATAACTCAATTTTGACAAAAATGTCAGATAGAACCTTAAAACTCTAAGCTGACGATTTATCTACGTATAATGTCCCGCTGGGCAGAAACTTCCAAAAATTTTTGGAGGGTTGTAAATGAAGCGTGCTGGGATGAACGTCCTCGTGTGCCCAATAGAAACGAGGAAGCATTCTCTGTTCTTGCGGTCTCCCGAGTTCGTTCTTCCGAGGACACCTGGCAAGACCGATCTTCACAAGAACGCAAGTCAGTTCTCTGCATTCTTGGAATTGAGAAACAGCCCATGGATCACATAGAAGGAAGAACAAAATACAGCATCCGACATAACTAAGTACAAAATAAAAGACAGGACAACATAAAACACCTTACAATACGTGGCTCATCTTGGATTTTATTTATATTTTACAGTATAATAGAGACAAGAAGAATATCTTGTTGTGATAAGCAACATTATTATACAGTATATAAATATTATATAATACAACGTATAAATATATTATATCAATGCATAAATATATCAAAATTTAGATTTGATCTCCCAACTACTTCTAACTTAAGAGTTATACATATCAAATAAGATGTTTAAATAATTTCTGAATTGAATAAATGGATATTTCCTAAATAAAACCAGTTACAACCAGCTTTGGTTTCCAAAATATTTCTCCCCATAGCTTGAAAATTGCACAAAGCGTTCTGCATTTCATTCCACATAATAACTTTCTTCATCCAAAAAAGATGCAAACCATACCCTGAAATGCGAATTATGAAATGCAAATGTGCTCCGTCCTGCTTTAAATATGGATGCGGCTCTCTGCGCTTACAAGGGACTTGGGCTCTTTTAAAAGCACTCAATGTAGGTCCCGCTCAGCAGCGTCTGCTCTTTCCCTGTGTCCTTCACATTTCACTGGTCAGTGGCCAGTAATCAACACACATTACCCAGACTGAGCCCAAGCTTAATTACCAATCACACTCAGACCCGTAAACACTCCAGCCTGCCACTTACCTTTCCAGATTATGAATGACTGACACGCGAGTATGTAAATGTGTTTTGTTTTTGAGATTATGTGCGCTGGTTGATATGCTGATGAGGAGCGGTAACTGCCTCTTGAGAGTGACTGACATTCCCCTGCACAGTATGAGAGCAGCTCCTGGATTCTTCTCATCAGGCGTCCTGCGGAGAGTAGTTTACTTCTTAACAACAAAAGGGAAATTGTTTACGGCGTTCGCCCCACAGTAGAGAGTTTGACATTGCTGGAGCGCATCTGATTGGTTGCTGACTATTGAAGTGGTGCCTGATGTATGAGCTGCTCTCTAAGGAAGTTCAGCTTAAAAAACACAGACCCACATGAAAAAAAAAAAACACTGGAGTAATTTATAGTAAACATTATGTTTTTTTTTAACCAGACTATACGCTTATTTTACGTGGCCGCCATTTTAAAACACGAAAGCGAGGCTGCGGTGGGAAGAAACCCGTAAGTATAGGATCAGCACTGTAAACATTGCAACAACATGCTGTGTACTACAAACCTCCAGCTGTTGCTGCGATTCAAAATGCAGATATGGTGTAAACATCATTTTAATATCATTCAGTTCAGTTTAATTCAAACAAATAAAAGCATATTAGGCATCAAACATCATCCCAATCTTTTTAAGAGTAATACGCTTAAGTGTCCTCCTAGACTTCAGTTCATGGCAGCAGGTAAACACCGTGGGGATGCTTCCCTGCTTCAGCCTATGTAACCCGGTGAGCGATTAAACAATGCAGTCCTCTGTAGCACACCCTCGTGTTGTCTGTAACAGTGTTGTCCCGGTACTGAAGTTTTAAAAATTCCATGTCCCGCTAAAATTTAAGCGCCGCTGAGCGCGTTCATAAACACCGCTGATTGCCATAGTATTCACCAGTGCTCAACAGAAATGACTGTGATTGGCCGTGAAGGTCATCAGTTCATCAACACAGATACACGGACACTGAAGATTTTTCCGTCGCGTGAACATACGAAAAGCTACGGGCCCAAATGGCATCCCTGGACGTGTACTTAAAGCATGCGCACACCAGCTAGCGGGGGTTTTCACTGACATCTTTAACCTCTCACTCTCTCGGTCTGTGGTTCTCACATGCTTTAAGACAGCTACTATTGTGCCAATACCGAAATCAGCTAAAACCACATGCTTGAATGACTGGCGTCCGGTTGCACTGACACCCATCTTCAGCAAGTGCTTTGAGAAGCTGATTAAAAACCACATCTGCTCTGTACTGCCCGCTAACACTGACACTCTGCAATTTGCATACAGAAACAACCGCTCCACTGATGATGCAATTGCTTTCACCTTGCACACTGCTCTGTCTCACCTGGAAAACAAAAACACATATGTGAGAATGCTGTTTGTGGACTACAGCTCAGCATTCAACACCATAGTGCCTGCCAAGCTGGTGGTGAAGCTCCAGGCTCTGGGCCTACACAGATCTCTGTGCAACTGGATCCTGGACTTCCTGTCAAGCAGACGCCAAGTGGTCAGAACGAACAACATCACCTCATCCACACTGATCCTCAACACTGGTGCTCCACAGGGCTGTGTTCTCAGCCCACTCCTGTACTCCCTGTACACACATGACTGTACATCCAAACACAGCTC